>QKWP01000611.1:167722-217320 GCA_003550325.1 Gigaspora rosea
TTTTTTTTTTTTTTTTACCCAATGATCTGGGAATGAAATTTTTGTAATGTGGTCAAAACACTGTGTAATCGTTAAAGATCTGTTAATCATTATATATCGTTTCAAGTAATCAAGTAATTACCTGTGTAATCGTTAAAGATCTGTTAATCGTTATATATTGTTTTAAATAATTCTGATTATAATCGATTTGTAGATATATAATGATTTAATATAGAAAATGATATATATCGATTTAGATATATATTGATTTTTAACCGGTTAATCGATATATATTATTATTTTTAATCGATATAAAACCATTAACTGTTATATATCAATTAATATCTATATATAAAATTTCCTGATGATGGATAACATGTCAAAAGTATTCGATAGAACAAAAACTAATATAAATTGGAATCATGAATGCCCATTTGGTTCTTTTGAAAATTTCACAAATATGGCCATTTTCATATGGGCAACCAAATATATGATTTGTAAGTAATTTGATTTATATCCTTTTACACATATAAAAACTAACAACCTATACTATTTTTTTAGCGACTGTAGCATATCATGACTTAGTACAAATTCTACTTCACGTGCAATTCGAAAAAAAGCACTTAACGACTAATTTGCAACGTCTTAATAAACAACGTGAGCAATTACCTTTAATGAAAATCCATAGTCATATGATTCCAATAAACACTAAAAACACACCATCGACATCTAAAGACTCTACTCGGGTTTATTATTTTTCTTTAATTGAACATATTCAACAGATCTTAAAGAATCCATCTATAAGTTCTTATTTATATTTTGGCCCAGGTATTTTGTCAAAATCCTGTGAAAAATTATAGGAAGGGGATCTCTGGGCTTAATCCCCTCTTTTTGGCCAATCTAATTTAATTATATCAAAAGGTATACATATATTGGTTCATGTTGTAATTATTAAATTTTTTTAAATAATTTTTATTTAGGTTTATTCAATTGTAGAGATTTCGTTAAATACTATTCAGTTTCTGAAACTATTGAAGTTGGTCAGATCAGATCTTTTGTCAATGTAGATAAAAAAATGATAACCCAAATACAACGATTATTTTCATACGAACAAATTCCACAATATCTATAATCAAAACAACTCAATCCATGCTCACCAAAAGAGCGATATTTAATTGAAGAATTAGAACCATTTATTATTGATCCATTATCATTAATTTGCTGTCTTAACGTTTGGCTTCAAGACCAATCTGTTCCACCTATGGTTGATTTTTTTGTTACCAAAATATTATACAAGTTTAATGGCCGGTGGAAATTTCTTCAATAAAACTACGTCACCAACATCCATCTGAATGAATACCTATCAAACAACCAATAAATTTAGATATGCCGAATCTTAAATTTTACCTGGATTTATACTATAACGATTTCGGCACTTTTTGTAATACGTATTATTCCTTGGGTGGAGTCTATTTACAAATTGGCAATATGCCTCGACAATTAAGAAAAAAGCTACGAAATCATTTTATAATAGGTCTGGTTCTATTTGGAGGCGATTTTAAAGATTTTATAAAAGTTTTTATTGAAGAGGTTCGTCAGCTTAAGCAAGGTTTGGTGATGAATGTGAATGGTGTAGATTGTTGGGTTTCGGGTGGATTGGCTGTGGTTACAGCAGACTTGCCGCAAGGCAATGACATTGCCGGTATACTACGTCACAATGCTAATTTTGGGTGTCATAGTTGTAAGGTTCCCAAAAATGAATTAACAAACATCTCATTTGATATTTACTCTAATGCCCGGTATCACCAAATAACCAATCAAGAATTTGAGATTATAAATGAACAGCAAACAATTTCAGCACGATTACAAACCTGTTCACAATTTGGATTACGACCATCACCAGGCCCACTCGATCTCATTCTGCAAGACTGTCATCAACATACTCTGCAGGATGCGTATCATGTTATTGCAGGAAAAGCAGCACAACTTCTGGATTGTACTAGCTCTATTTTAACAGCACAAGGAGAAAGCAATTTGATTAAATATTGGAAATATTTCGAAGTTCCGGCAAGATGGGCACGTTTACCAAATTTAATATCACACAGACATTCATTTATGATGTCAGATATCCTACGCCTTTTAATGATATTTCCTTTTATTTTAAAGCATTTTTTAACGATTGAAAATATCAAACTTACTTTTTTAAACGAAGTAAAGGCACGATTAAATCTTTCTCGACAAAATGATGTTATAAATTATTTAATTCGAGTTTGGAGTCTCTCTGCGAAAGTCAGCAAACACGTTTTTTCACCAACTATTGATAGGTTAGACGGGTATTCTCAACTTCAGAAAATGTTGGATAAGAAACTTAATGCATTAATTGAGGTTTATTATTTATCATTTATTTATTATTTATTTATTATTTATTTTTATTATTTATTATTTATTATTTAGGAAAATTATAGATAGCGACCATCGCCATGGCGACCCTATATGATCGACCAATCATTTTTTAGATTGGCGATCATATAGATGATCTGTTTTTTTTTTGTATTTAATTTTTTTTCTTTTTTTTTGTTTTTTTCTTTTTTTTTATTAATGCGATATTTTTTTTAGTTGTTATTTCGAGTCGTCGCTGGAGTCGTCGCTGGAGTCTTCGCTGGAGCCATCACTAGAACTTTCGTTGGTGCCGTCGTTGGTTCATAGTTGGAGGAGCCTCGTGAAGTCAGTCGTGCTTAGTTCGTGTGATTCAGTAGGTTTTTTTTCAAGTTCTTTCGCCAAGTTTTGTGTTGGGTTTTTTCGTAGAGTTAATAGGTTTCGTTGGTTTCAGTAGGTCCTTTCGGCAAGTTCGTCTTCATTTTTTGGTGGGGTCTCCTCGTTTTTCGGTGGGCTTTCGGCAAGTTCGCTGTTTTTCGGTGATGTTCTTCATCGTTTTCGGTAGGTTCTTCTGGTAAAATCTTCGTCGTTGTTGATGAATTTTCCAGTACCGTAAGCTTTTCGTTGAGATTCCTCGTCAGGGGTGTTTTTTTTTTGGGTTCTTTTGGTAAATTCGTTGCTTTTCGGTGGGTTCTTTTGATAAGTTCGTCGGTTTCGGTATTGATTCTTCGTTGTTTTTCGGGTAAGTTCTTTATTTTTTTGTTGAATTTTGTAGTAAGCTTTTCCAGATAATTTGTCTTTTTTCAGTCATTTTTCGGTGGTTCTTCCAAGGATTATTCATCGATTTCGCCATCTTTGTCGCATGGATGGGCCGTTTCTTTCACCGTCTTTGTCGCATGGGCCGTTTCTTTCACTGTCCTTTGTCGTAGTGGATAAGTGGTTTTGGTAGCTTCATTGCGCAATGATGCTCATTACGCAATGATGTAAATTTTTTATTTTTTTTTTTTTTAAGGTTACGATGTATTTTTTTTTTTTTTTATGTAAGTTATACAATGTAAAATTTTTTTTATATTATTATTTCATGGGTTTTTTTTTTAAAAATAAAAAAATGAGTTCATAAAAAAAAATTTTTTTTTGTTTCGCAAAGTTTTTTTTTACTTTTTTTTTATGTACGCGAAGTTTTTTTTTCTTTTTTTTTTAATAATAATATAATAAAAACTTGAAAAAAAAATTTTTGAATAAAAAAAGCCGACCACGTGATTGCTTTTGATTGGCTGATCACGGGGTCGCCATGGCGATGGGTCACCATAAAATAATGCCCTATTATTTATTTATCATTATTATTTATTATTTATTATTTATTTAATCCATTGTCCAATAAGTTATTTCCTGATAACTTTCAAAATCTTCCGAACCTTCATGTAAATCGACATCTAGTAGATCATGCACGTCGATATGCAACATGTGTTAATACAGCTGTCGGCGTAAAAGAAATGGTTCATAAAATCTTTAAATCAATTGTACCACACACAAATAAACACAATCTTGAACTTATATTACTCTGGCAAGTTAATACATTGTAGACACTTAGATACTTAGCGGATGGAGGAATAGATGACTGCATAAGAAATATGATACCACAATCAATATTTAGAGAGTTAATTATTGAACCACATTTACGTCACTTACTGTCAGGTTGGTGCATTGACAATAACTTTTCAGTACACTCTTCGCCGGAATTTGACTAAGGTAGTATTTATGTACTATTCTATTTATATATATTTATATTTAAATATCTAACAAAATTTTGAACTAGATGATATTAGCAGTCTCTCACGATCCAATTGCTCCGAAATAAAACTTGGATCAAGATGGGACAAATATAAAATCGAAGCTGCCGGATTTGTTTCTACTGAACTTGAAACTAATGGACTTTTGAAAGTATTATGCGAGCATATTCTTCATATTTTTCTATGGAACAATCATTGCTAAAAACAAGAATTAGATACTATCAAAATGTTTCATATTCTATAATTGAGCCTAATGGTGGTTATCAATACGTAAAATTTGGTGTTGGCGAAGTAGTTGAAACCACTCTATCTAACGACGAGCAGCCTGCATTTGGAATGGTCAAAGGAATAGTTGAACATATATGGAACGATGATCAGACATATGTGTTTGTCTATTTAGAATGGCTGGAAAATCTTAGAAAATTTGACGATTTATTAGGCTGTCCCCTTTATCACCTTCAGCATACCTCTAATCATTCCTGGGATAGAATTCATCCAGTTTCTATTGTATCTAAGTCACCTAATTCTCAATTTGTTCACAATTGTAAATCAAGGTGTTCTCTGGGACAGCACGATACTACGAATCGTGAATATATTAGAAATGAATTTTTTTTTACAGCTATCTAGGAGGTTCCATCTTATTGTGCAAAAATTTTTAATTTAGGTAATTTAAAATTTGCTAAATTAACTAATTTTAGCAATTTTTTTTTAACACGCCCTTCACTTTTCGTTTACAAAGCGCACAAAAAGATACCAAATACTGGAAATTTATGTATGTATATCTTTTTTTCTATTTATTTTTGAGTATCAAATGATATAGCATTGAATAAGTTTTTAAGATTCATTATTGGATTTCTTAAGGATGTAATAATTAATATAATCTGCGAATATGGCATTGATAGAAAACGTATTTTGAATTTTACAACTAAATAGAATCGGAATCGAGAATGAAAAGATAGCAAAAATATTTGCAAAAATGTTGAGACTAATGGAAGCAAATTCGTAGGTTTGGATAACACTACACTTAATCAAATATTATAGATCAAGAGTAAAAATCTCTCAAATAACTGAGTATTATAAGAGACTATACTGTGAAGGTAATAAACTCGTATAACAGGTTAGTATTATTTATAGCAATTTGGTATTATAAAATACATAATTATTGTCGGGAATGATGCTGAAATCAGATGATGCTGAAATTTGGGGTCTCGATTTGAAACTATAAGCCCTGCTAAAATCTACATATACACTTTAAATATCAAATCTACACCCAAACATTACCCTAACCTTATAAGACTAAGCCGAAAAAAACACCTCAAAAAAATCCTAAAATTTCATATCAAAATAAATCGAAATTTCAGGATCATCTGATTTCAGCATCATCCCTGACAATTATTATTAAATATTTCTATTAAAGGAACTTAGGAAATACAAAAAAACGGGTTATACTTCGTCATAATTAATTTAATTTTGGAGATAGTGTAACAAAAGATATATTACAATGAAGACGTAAAGAAAAATTGATATCCCGTATTTACGCTTTTACTTCTTTATAGTTTTCAAGCGTTTATAAAAAAAAATTTTATAGGAATTTACGCTAGATAATGACAGCAAGTTAAATTGAATGAAAATAACATACGAAATTAAGTATAGAAAACAAATAACGCCAAATTCTAGAAGTTACTTTCAAGAAACCTCAAGTATGTATATACCGGTAGTTAGTAATGGTCTATAATAATATTTTATTGTTCAAATTAGCAAACAGGTTTATGCGTCCTAGGCCAAAAATAAGAATGTTATAGAATATAATTGACCAATATGATCCTAATTCGAATCAGCATCATCTCTTATGACCACACAAAGTAGAAGAAAGAACATCTGGACACATAAAGTAGAAGAAAGAATATCTGAATAATGTGAGTTTTGTTGGTGATGATGATCTAGTTAGAACGACAAAAAAACGGCTGCAAAGAATGTAACAAAAGCTTCAGTGTAAAAAATTGAAATAACTTGTGAATATTTATTTATTTGTTTATTCACGTACTATTATTTACACATATTGTTATATGGCAAACACAGGAAAAAAGATCATGGAGTCAGTTATATCGCATTTTTTGCCAATAACTTTATCAGCGTCGAAACTTGTGCAAGTTGATAGTATAACACCTGATAATCGACCTACTGATTAGAATGAAGTAGTTAAAGACCGAGACATGGCTAGCATTAATAAAGAACCAAAGCCGCAACAAAATGAAGTGTATGATTATTGAATAACCCAATTGAATAGTGTGTGTTGGGCTATATTTATTCAATTGATAGTTAGCTGTTATATGGGCATTATATAAAGCAGAACTATAAATGTGTTTGTTACATATGTAAAGAAATATTTTAATAATAGAATGGAACTAAATTACAAATATAATGAAAACGTTTTGCTATAAATGTCAAATAAAATGCAAAATAAATTGAAAATATTTGCAATACAAATTCCAATTATATTAAATTAAAAGTTATTAAATTGCTAAAAAATTACTAAATTTTACCTGTATTAGTAAAAATTATTGAATCAAAAAGTTCATTATCATTACATTTAAGTGGCTTAATATTACTAATAAATTAGGTAAATTTTAGATATTTTTTACCACATTTAATTTTGCAAAATTTAGTAAAGTGTCTACCTGGACAAAATGTTACTCAAAATGACCTAGAAAAAACATGCCGAGAAGCCAATATTCATAACTTTATAGTTGGGCTACCTAACGGTTATGATACATTCGTTGGTGGAAAAGGAATACAGCTTTCTGGTTATTATTTTAAATTTTGTTTGAGACACGATTTTTTTTTTGAAGATTTCAATATAATACTACTAACTCATTTTTTCTCAGGCGGTCAAAAGCAACAATTTGCTATTGCAAGAGCACTTATTCGAAATCCAAAAATTTTATTACTTGATGAAGCAACATCAGCTTTAGATTCGGAATATGAAAAGATTGTACAAAAAGCTCTTGATGCTGCTGCTCATGAGAGAACAACCTTAGCAATTGCACATAGATTATCAACAATTCAACATGCTGAAATTATATTTGTTATAAAAGAAGGTAAAATTTATGAACAAGGCATGCATAAAGAATTATTAGAACTACAGGAGATATATTATTCGATGATACAAAAGCAAATGGGAGAATCAAGTTTATAAAAATTAAGGTGTAAACTGCATATTAATAATTTAGTACAATTTCCATTTACTATATATTATGGGAAATTCTGAATTAATTTACATTTTATCATTTAACTAGAGATTGAAATCATTCATTCGTTGCTTGTTAATTGGTCAATATCCGACTGAAAGCCATAAGAATTATGAACGCTTAAAGCCTTTTAATTAACAAGGTTAATATTATCGCAAAATCACACTAGGGCAATTATATTAACAAGTGCAATATTAAAAGGTTATAAAAAATTAATCTTATTATCTAGAAATTAGTAAGGACACTTATGACATATAGTTTGTATTATAAATCGTGTATTAACCATTGGCTATTCTCCTATTTGTTCATTATATATTGGAAATAAACTATATTAAATTTTATTTATGTTCATATAATTTACTATACGAATCAAAAAGAGTATTTATTAAGCCATTTGTGATAAGCGTTCTTCATTACTCTACAAATTTATTTACACTCACATTTATTACTGCAAAAAACAAGGAATATCCATAATTTAACGTAAACTATTTTAAAGCTATTTATAAAAAAAATTGTAATATACTAGTAATTTATTAAATTTTAAAATTAAAATCTGTATAATTTAATTTCTTAATCGTTATATTAACATTAATAATATATAACACTAATAAAAGTTAAAATGTTTGACATGTTAAATAGCATAATTTAAATGCTATTCAACTTTTTATACGACCTACCAATGCAATTATGTAATTTTACAAATATGCAAATTATTTACTATGCAATGGTCCTGAGTGCCCCGATTTTGTAGATCATTACACAATTGATTTAAAAATTTTTGTAAACATTTTAATAGTGTTCTAAGCCGATTAAGCTAGCCGCTTAGCCGACCGCTTAGCCGCTTAGCCGGCTGATAGTTTCATTAACCGGCTAAACGGCTAATAATAGCTAATAACAATAATACATATATCATAATAATACAATCCAGAAAATCGATCTAAAATGTGTTAAAAAACAAGCTTTTAGCAGGCCAAAACAGAGCATCCATTAAAGTAAAGAATTTCTTATTTTGGCTAATAGATAAAGCTATGGCGTAACTGCCCCATCCGATTATAATTAATTAAAGAACCTGTGCAAACAAAGCCCCCAGTACCACAAAAAAATTTTTTCATATCGTATTATCATTGTACAAATATAGACATTAATTTTAATTAGATAATCGCATATTGATTCACACATTAACTTCGAAGATTATTCGAATATCTAATCGAGTTAATTCGTTCGTTTTATTCGAATTATTAAAGCAAATGCTATTTATAAAGACGTATAAATATATTTTATATTCCAATTGGCAGAGGAAAGCTTATTTTAAATTTTGGCAAATGTGTAAAATTTTAATCGTCGATTATATCAAAAAAAATCAGAGATAAAAATTAGTACATCTATTAACTGCGAAACATATATGCTTTTATAATCGTTGACCATGCTTTTCAAATAAATTATAAATTCACAAACCTAAAACCTGACTTTTTTTTGGCGATATTCATATTACTGTAATATTGCACAAGCTTATGACTTTTTCAACCGATCTATTTGATATTGCTAATGTATCAAGCTGCTAACCCAAAAAGTCAACTAATTTAAAATCATAGTCATAAATTATAAGAAAATAATAATACTAAAAAAGAGAAAGGTTGCGAGAATGGCTATGCAAAGGAGTATGAAAATGTTAAACATTGAATCACAGATTGTGTTATTAATTAACTTCCCTTTATAATTCCAAAGCCCTGATACAATGAAACTTGCTGATAAGAAACTTCTTATACGTTCTTCAAATAAATCTTTTATTTTACTTCCAAATCATACGTTCTGAGTATATTTCTTGAATTATCGTTATCACTAAATAATAATAAAAAAATAAATAAATAAATAATAAATAAACAAATAAATAAATCAACGCTCATATAATCAAATTCAAAAAAAAAGTTCCAATATTAATTTTTTCGTAATGGAGGATTCTCAAGATGACGAATTTTTTATGTCTTCTTTTTCATCAAATTCATCTCAAATGTACGGTGATTTATATAATGCTAATTTATATAATGAGGATTTAGAAAGTGGTGAAAAATCAGATGATTTGGATGAAAGCTCAGAGGCTGAAAAGGAAATATCATCAGCTACTACAAGCAAAAATGAACAACCTTTAAATAAATCTAGCAGAAAAAGATTACCTTCCTGGACAAACCGATATTTTGATACTTTTAGGCTTGAAAAAAAAGAAAATGTAATGTACTAATTAATACAAAGGAAGGAAAATCCAAATGTGGGCATTCTTTTGAACTTCAAACCAGTACAAGTAATCTTGCTTCGCATTTGCGTATTGTTCATCAAATCCATAAACCCGATAATTCAAAAACTCCAACTTTTGCACCGATTCAAACAAATCAGCCAACAATTGAACAAACCTTAAATAAAGTTACACCTCTTTCAGAAAAAAAACAAACCCAAATTATGTATCGGCTCATTTCTTGGCTTATTGATGATTTACAAGCTTTTAACGTACTTAGTAATGAGAAGTTTCGTGATTTAATACACGAATGTGAATCTCGATTTCAATTTCCATGTATTGATTATGTAAAGCAAAAAATTGCATTATCTATAAGAGTTCTATAAGATATCGGATTTGTAAGGTAAAATTAATCGATTTAATTGGCTCAAATCTGATTTTGTGTAACTGAATATGTATAAATAAATGTAATTTGGCCAATTATATTTAGATAGGATCATGTGACCATTAGGCTATTAGTATTTTTAAATCTGATAACCTCTTAAAGCTAATACAAAACATTTCCACCATGCATACCAGTTTTGACAGGGTGTACTATATGTATATAGTAAAAAAAATCAAATAATTTTACTTTAAAGCCTAATTTCTTCACAACTAGTAATTCAATTTGTATTATATGCACATTAATGCATTTGCATATTGTGACAGACAAATTCGACCTATATAGTCAGAAATGGAGGCTGTGCTCGACGTCTATTTTTATTTTTTTTACTTCTATATATGTACATTTTTTATTTTTAAATATTACAGTTTAGCATTACCAATTATAGTAAGGCTGTAACTCAATGGACTCAATGGACTCGATGGAGTCAAAAGAGTCGAAAGAGTCCATAGACTCTATTGAATCCATTGAATCCATTGAATTGATTTTTAGTAGGAAATTAAAAGTATATAAAGGCTGTAAGTTCATTGAAGAAAAGAGTAGTTCATACAGTTCCCAGTAGTTCTAATAAGTTCGAAGTAGTTCTAGTTTCAGTTAGTAAACTTCGAAATTAGAACTTCTTATTCCCTTTGTAACATTTTCTTTTGATATAAATAAAAACGTATACTTATTTTTCCGCCAAACAAAATTATTGTCCTTGTAAAATCGCTCATAGTAATACCCTTCTTGTCCACGTGATTCCCAATAAAATACAAAAATCGTAGTAATAAAATTAAGAAGTAAAATAGAAAGAGATCAGCTAACAATCCATTTACCGTATTTGTAATAAACCATACACTGATTAGCACATCGATTACCTTTTATATCAAACAATAATGACCCCATGACTGCATCATTGATCTCTGAAATCAAGTGAAGTTATGCCGTTTCCTGTGACTCCACATGACCCTCATTACAAGAATCCATGATTGAAAGTCAGCATCGAAACCCTATAAGCTACAAAAGAAAAGGGGTGCCCACGAAGATTAGTAAAAGAATCCTTTACCCAAAGTCAAGAACAATAAGAAGTATTAAATCTGATATACTTATCTTAACCTATCCGTAACAAGACTCTCCGAACCTTGAGACTCAGACCAAGTCTTTCCACCCTCTTTCTGCCTGCCAGATCAAGGTTTAGACGTCTTGACGTATAATTAAATAGAGTTTTATTTGAGTGCAAGGGTAGTTAGTGATTATATAGAAAACCCCTGCAAATTGGAACTTCACAATATATACTTGCTGGCCAAACCCAAACAAATCCCAAACCCCAAAAAAGTAATTGCCATTTATAAAAAATTAAACAAACAAATAGTTCTAAAATTTTATAAGCATATCACCTATAGTTATAAAAATATATTTGATTTATTTAAACAAAAGATTATTAATAAAATTTTTGAGCTATAAGTTTGGCCAGACCCTTTGGGGTTGTCAACTTTATGTTTACTTAAAGTGGACAAACCCAAAGGGTCTAGCCAAACTCATAGCTCAAAAATTTTATTAAGAATCTTTTGTTTAAATAAATCAAGTATATTCTGATAACTATAGGTGATATACTTATAAAATTTTAGAACTCTTTGTTTGATTTAATTTTTATAAATAGCAATTACTTTTTTGGGGGTTTGGCCAGCAAGTATACTTGCATTGTACAAGCTTATACAACTGCATATTGGTTGTGAAATTATTAAAATATCTTTTTTAAAAAAAAATTTTCTTTTTTTTTAAATAAACAAACTATACATAATTAATTATTAAAACAAAAAAATGTTAAACCAATAAAAAGAATGTAATAAGTTAGATTAAAACCTATTTTATTTGATATTAGAAAATTTTTAATAATTAATCAAAAATATAAGAACTTTTATTTAGAGTCAAAATTATGAAACTTTTTGAGGAGCAATCTTTTTGCACCGGCCCATACCTACCGACAAAATTCATCACGTGTCCAAATCAGCTTTAAAAACGTTGTCGCCTCCAAAATTATTTATTTCTAATTTATTTCAATATAAACACACATGGGCCTCCGGTGGCGCCCATTTATTCTTGTATTTATATTTGCAATGATATCACAGTACTCAGCCTAAGTCAATTTTCGCACAAATTCGGATGGATTGTGATCTAAGCCGACTTGTGAAGAAACGCATAGCCATCCCGTCAAGGCTATTGCAAAAGAATAGGTTTTGTTTTTTGGATAAGCCCGTGATAATGCAAGTGCTGCTGATAAGGAAGGACGTTTCGGTTTGGGAACGATAGGACTGTCGGCAAACAAAAAGAGAGAATCGTTTGTAAACGATTATGGAATAAAGGGTTTTAGATTCTAGATTGCTTCTTTTTGTTTGTGTACTTTTTTTTTGTGTGAAATATTTTATAGTAGTGTTTACGATAATAATAATATTATTATTATTAATAATTAATAATAATAATAATAATAATAATAATATATAATAATAATAACCAAAATCGGTTTTGTCATCAGAACTGTTTACCTTGTACCCTTTGCTTTGTATACGTTCCTTCAGTGTTTGGTGTTATGCCCGTGGTGACTATCGATTCATTTACACACGACAATATATACAAGTTTTATTAATTTGGGTCTCTATCAAGATCAATAAAAACTACCAAAACTCACTTATACACTTTTATTACTTTTATTAACAATATATTTTAACCCTAAATTCTAAACTAACATTATGAAAAAAAAAAACTAAAAAAGAAAGCACATAAAATATTTTATTAAAATACAGTCTAACCACGATATAGTCACTCTTGATAGTCAATAAATTATAAAAAAAAATTAAATTTTTTGTTTACTAATTATAATAAAAATTAACCGCTAGATAGATAGTTACTTTCCCCTTAATCACATTAAATTTTGGTGATTAGACTGCGTTCAAATTTTTCAGCTATCACGTTAATCATAAAATTATATTAATCTATGAGTTATTATTATTTAAAATGTATTAAAATTATTTTCCGTTTTTTTTTTGCTCTAAAATAAACATAAAGTCTTAAAAGTACTTTCTAGTCTGGAACAGAAACAAAATTTAAAATTTAAAAAGGAAATTAAAAATTAAAAGCGAATATGTAATAAAAACAAGATTTTTTTAAGATTGAAAGCGGATCTATTGATGGAATTTTTTTAGTTATAATTTAGGAAATTCAAGTACACGAGTATCTAATACAGCTACAAAATAATAAATGCCAATAATAAGCCTTTCCATTTCAATAAAACGGCGGCATTTCATAGAGCTAGAGCTTTAAGTATTAATTATTAAATATATATTTTTTTAAAAAACCCCCGTAAATTAGTTCTGTAATCTATTTAGTAAATCAAAATAATATAATAAACATTCTAGTTAATTGAGACAAGTAACATGTCTTATGAATTTATATTTTATATGCAGCAAACAAACATAGGTAATTCATTCATATTCAGAGGTCTTCCACTCCGCTCCAGCACAAACTTCTAAGGTGATTACGTATAACGATAGATAACGATAGATAAGCAATTATAAATTTAATGAAGCTAAATATTGTTCCATGTTCTAGCCCTAACTCTACCATTTATATATAGAAGATATACAATTGGCAATTTATAATATTCACTTAAATTAAACTAAATGTAGACTCTGTTTTTATATGAAGTACCAATCAATTAAATAAAAAAATAATGAATAGGTTTAACGTTAGTAATTACAGAATCAGGGTTGTTAGCAGTAACTTAACGTGGTAAATTACCGTAGTAAGTCTGGTAAGCTACCTTATCCGACATGTCTTATGTAAACACCGAACGATTTTTGTGTAAGTTATTCGGCCACCTCCTAATACAATACACAAATTTTCATCACCTCTTAAGAGGTGAATGAAAATTTGTGTATTTGTATTAGAAGGAGGCCGAATAAGTTACACAAAAATCGTTCGTTGTTTACATAAGACATGTCGGATAAGCGTATTATTGGTCAAATTGTGGCTGATAATTGCTGATTTCTTCACAGCAGATACCGCATTATGACGTGACCTTCGGCCACGTCATAAAAACAGGATCCTAGTGAATAATCAGTTATCATCCACAACATGACCAATAACAAGTACATAAACGTTGATAGTAAGTTATCCGATGCTTGCTTGAAAGTGCGACTATTATCGGAAATTTTCAATTAACATATCATTTTAATAACTTAACAGTAAAATTTATGAATTATCGTAATTTTTACAACCTTGGATATATTATATGGTACGTCCAAGGGATCGAAATTTTACATAAGTTTAATTAGTTTTAAGTGATGATATTGCTTCTGAAGTATCAAATTATTTAAAGTAGCTATTTTAAACAAATCGCTACTTCAGACGCAACAATGACATAAGTGATTTAGATAGAGCTATAACTTAGCATGATGAAAAAACCCAAATTTGAGATAGGGATGTTACGGTCCGGCAAGGACCGCGGTCTGAACCAGTCTTTTGGACCGGTCTAAGCGGTCCACGGTCCATAAATTGGGACCAGTCCGGATCGGTCCGTCCGTAATATATATTTTATGCATTACTTTAAATACATAACTATGCGATTGAGGCTAAATCAAACTTGTTCTAAAATAATATTGCAAGCACATTCTTCAGATTTATTGGAATTAATTGCTAAAAACTGAATTAAGGTTAAAAACTTTACTGGTTCCAGGATAATTTCTATATCCATTTCTGCTTTACGATTATCTTTTTATTACAAGTAATTATACTTTTACATTTTTATTTATATAAAAAAAATTCATTATACTGCTGTACTGTATAATAATATAGTTCATCTCAATTCGTGTGTTACAATAGTCAAAATTCTCCAATCCTATTGGCTGCAGGTAGACCGGTCCTTGAACCGGACGAAAATAGGACCGGTCCATGGTCCGGTTTATGAATTTGGTCCGGTTTGTGGTCCGCTGCTCGGACCCGGTCTTTTGAACCGAGACCAGACCAGGACGGACCGTAACATCCCTAATTTGAGATGCCTTGCCTGTAACGAAGTATCATTATTGCGAAATCAGATGACAATTATGGTTTGTTATGTATACTGTAGTTCTTGTTGTAGCCTTGTTAAATGCAGGTATTCTTCCTGATCAATATTGTGATTGCATATTATAGTGAAAATCTGTTGCTATGGTAGGCGAAATTGTTTTCAAGAGTCTTCAGTTAATGCAAGGTCGTTGTTTTTGGTGATTAGGATCCGTGGGGTTATATGTAGTAATGAGGCAAGGCAGGCAGGCCTACCGAATAATTGATTGCGGGACAATTATTGCAATTTTTCAAACTCAATTAATTGAATGGTGGCGCAGCCAAATTGGTCAATTAATTGCAATTTTTACGTAATTAACCTATATAAAATGTATGTTGCGCTTTTACGGCATAATAAAAGAAAATTGTTAATTGCAATTATTTCGTCATTAATTGCATTACAATTGATAATTGTATGACGTATGACAAAAATTAGTTTTAATTGATTTTTCAGTAGGCCTGGTGAAAGAACCTCATATTTGGTCATTAGGCAAGCTTTGTGGCTGCGATAGTGGTAAAGGTATTTATTTATTTATTTTTAAAAATCATTGATTCTGAATGTTTTTGCTCATTTTCCCAATAATTACTTTGCCAAAATATTCTTTTTGATAAAACTGCTTTATAGGAAAATATGATTATTTTAACACACTCTAAATTTGAAACTATATTTCTTGTTCTTAATTTATTATTATGTCATCTGGCTTCTGCTCAATGGAATAAAATATTAACGCATGATGCTTTTCCTGAACATAAAATTAAATTAAAAGAGCCACATCTTTGTGATAAAACCGTTCAACAGGTATATGACTTATTTTAATTTAAGAACTACTTACTATTTCCACCATAGTTATCTGCTATTTTCGCCATATAACATTAGTCATCCCATGATAAATAGCAAATTGCTGTGGTTCCCTTGATAATTATTTATTTAATATCAAAATTTAAATATTAGTATTCAGGATATCTTGATGTTAACAACGGGAAGCATTTGTTCTTTTGGTTTTTCGAATCGAGAAATAACCCTAAAGAAGATCCTGTCGTTCTTTGGGTACGTAAATGTAGTAACTTAATATAACATATATTAATTTGCATCATATATCATGTATTCATTTATTTGAATCATTAATTGAAAACTTAAAATATACTTAAAAATAGATTAATGGTGGCCCAGGGTATAATACGTTTTAAACTTTATTTATAGCAATATAGGATGTATGTCTCTCAAAATTTGTCTAGTCGAAAATTAGTAACTAATACTGACAATTAGGATGATTAGAAATACATATATATAACATATAAATTGCAGTTGTAAATTTCTATGTCATTTTATATACTTAGGTAAACTCGATTGCCAACAAGATTTATATTGTCATTATTATTTACTTATTTTATAATCAGAGTTTATGGATTTTTGAGATTCCTATACATTTTGGATCCTTATGTACCTTCTGAGAAGCTCTGAACTATCCTATCATTCTCACAAAACTTACCATATTAAATTAATACATATTTGTCAACTAATTCAGTAATTTTGTGTACATCCTGACATTGCTGCATTGCTATTTTATTATTCAAATTAACAATTCATTTAACTATCTTGTTATAATACATAATAGAACAACTTCATTACTTGGTTTATACTTTGAACTTGGTCCTTGCTCAATTAATTCTGAAGGAAATGGTACAATTTTTAATCCTTATTCATGGAACAATAATTCTAGTATGATTTTCTTGGACCAAGTATGAAAAAATATATTTCATTCTTTTCAATGCTATATTTTTTTATGTAATTATCAACAATGCAAATTATAATATAAAATTATCTTTTTTAGCCAACTTATACAGGGTATTCTTATGGTGGTGATGATGTATCTGATACTTTAACCGCTGCACTTGATGTATACGCATTTTTACAAATCTTTTTCCAAGAGTTTCATAATTATGCTAAATTAGATTTCCATTTGGCTGGTGAATCGTAAGTATTTTTTAAGATTGTTAATTTTGTCAATATTGACTAGGTAAATAACAATTAACTAGAATCGGTTATATATATTATTAATAGGTTTGGTGGACAGTTTTTACCTGCTATAGCCTTTGATATAAACAAATATAATCATAACCATGATTCAATAAGGAATATTGTTCATATCAATCTTGAATCAATTTTGATTGGAAATGGTATGATGAACCCTCTAGTGCAATTTAAATATTTTCCAGACATGGCCTGTAATTCATCTTATGGACCAGTATTAAATCATTCCACATGTAATCAGCTGAGAAAAGATTGTAAAAAATTAATTAAGTTGGTTAAAAAATGTTATGATTTAAAGAATGCAATAGATTGCATGAATGTTATATATTATCGTGATGATAAAATGTATCAACCTTACAGAATAGCGGGTAAAAATTTTCGTGATATAAGGAAACCATGTAATTATACTTATTCAAATGAGTCTATTGCATGTTATCCAGAGCTCAAAAATATCAAAAAATATTCTAATCGTGAAGATGTAAAGACTGAATTGGGTATTAATTCTTCATTCGTCTTTCATGCTAAAAACTTGACTATTTATTACAACTTTGGTTATTCTGGTAGTTGGTAAGCAATCAAAATTGATCAATTTATGTAAATCCAATTTTGGTTTAGATCTTTTAATATTTTTATTTTTTAATTTAGGATTAGTCCCAGTGACATATACATTTCATCACTCTTGGAATCCAATATTCGAGTATTAATATATGCAGGTAAATTTATAAAAAAGCTAGTTTTATTTAAAATTTTCTATTTAATTATTATAAAATTATTTTTAAAGGTGATGCAGACTATGGATGTAATTGGCTTGGTAAGTTTTTATTATTAAATTTATATTGAATATATAATGTCCATAGATGTGTTAAAGCAATTATAGTATATGTGATTCTCTTTAATAAAGCAATATATTTTATTAATAATAGCTTTTTAATTTACTATATTGAGAGTTTTAGTAAATTTACTATTTTGAGAATTCATAAAAACTAGCTTTGAACATAATTTTACTTTATTGAGATTTTAACTAATAATTATTTTTTATTCAGGTATTGATGCATGGACAAAGGTGTTTCATTGGAGTGGTACCGAAGGTTTTAATAAAGCAAATATTACTCCTTGGATAACGGCTAGTGGTAATTATTCTGGAGAGTTTAGGACTTTTAAAGGATTTACGTTCTTGAGAATTTTCGAATCAGGTCATTTTGTACCTCATGACCAACCAGTTTCAAGTTTGGATTTTTTTAATAGATGGATATTCAAGAAAGATTTTTAAATTGTATTGCCTTCGAAAAATTTTATTTCTTTTAAAACTTGAAGCAAGATTTCTATTCTTTGTTTTTTGATTTTATAGTTTCGGCTAATTCTTCCCTTTCCAGAAGCTTGACATATTACACAGACACTTAGATATTTAATATTTTACAATATTTTTTTTATTAATTTTTTAAAATTTGTAAATCAAATATTTATCAAGAGTCTGTTTTATTTAATAAAATTTAAAAAATTTTAACATTTATATGTATTAAATGCTTTTTCCAACCAATTAAATAGATTAAAAAAAGCAAAGTTGCAAGAAAAGTTCTCAAATCTACAATTTATTAAAAAATAAGGTTTTTATCAATTAGTGCAGGTGCACTCTATAAGATCTGGTGTAATGTGAAATCAAAACATCCAAAACAACTCATTCTTTTTGTCAGTTAAGGTTAGAGTACAGTGAGATTAATGCATGGGTAAAAAGAGATGTTTTATAGTAAAATTTTGCAAGAAATTTTTGTTTGCCAGAGTATGAAAGTGGTTTCATAAGCAAAAATATAAGCTATAAGTGATTTTTTTTTTAAAAAATCTCTATTTTTACATTTTTACATTATATTTAATCCTATATTTTGATTGATTTATCCAGTGGATACATTACAATGCACATGCACTAAATAATATAACCCAAAAATAATCAAAAAAACATAATATTTATAAAATTATATTAAAACAAAATATTACAAAATATCAAATTATCTAATAATCAAGTATTAGAATTTAATCATATTGGATAAAATTATATTAAAACAAAATATTATAAAATAACAAAAGTATCTAATAATCAAGTATTAGAATTTGATCATATTGGATTTGTTTTAAAGAGATATCAAATAGTATAAGGCTTATAAATTTTTAACTGCTAGCTCATAAGATATTCTTTACCTTATAATTCAAATTTATTGCATTATAAAAAAATTGTGCATATAACTAATCAATTTCACATTACTCTAAGTCAATTTAGAAAGTTAGCACTAATAAGAATTATTAAATGGTAATTCATAATAGGATCAAAATATTTTATAATAAAATTTGAAATATTATATAAATTTTAAAGTAAAGTAGAATCTACGGATCCATCAAAGTAAAGTTATTTTTTTACTAAGGGGGCTTCCAGAAATTAGCTGATTTTTTTTTGCTATGAGCCCATCTCACCCTACTCTATTCACCCCTATCTGATACCCCAATTCAGTGTTGTCACTTGGATGTTTTTTGGACATTTTGGACATTTTTTCAAATTAAAATTACTTGAAATTTTATTAAGATAGCCTATTTTAATTTTTTCACCAATAAGTTCAACATATATAATTATATATTTTTTTAAATAACTATTGATTAGTTAAACATGGGACATAGGCTTGGACAATTTTGGACAATCTTGGATGTTGGACAAAAAGCATAGTATTGATGCGTCCAAGTGACAACTCTGCCCCAATCAGCCAATCAGATTTTACGATTATTAAAAATTTAGATATAATATTTAACTTTTGATCTACTGGTCCAATTTCGATGATTTAACTACCAAAATAATTTCACAATAAGTAGATTCTAGCAAGCCCAAAATTATTAAAACCTGATCACTAGATCCTAAGATCAGAATGGATTTGTGTTACTATAAATGTTTTATAATTTATTAAAAAAATAAACCATTTATAGTAACACAAATTTATTCTGATCTCTGGATCCTGTGTTTGGATTTTTATAATTTTGAGATTGCTAGAATCCTCTTATTGAGTGATTATTTTGGTGAATAAATCATCGAAATTGGCCCAGTAGATCATTTTCAATTGTCAATAACTTTTGATCTACTTGGCCAATTCCGATGATTTAACTACCAAAATGATCAACTCAATGAGAGGATTCTAGCAAGCCCAAATCATTAAAATCTAATCACTGGATCCTAAAATCAGAATAGATTTGTATTACTATAGAAGTTTTATAATTTATTAAAAAATTATAAACTATTTATAGTAACACAAATTTATTCCGATCTCTGGATCCTGTGCTTGGGTTTTTATGATTTTGGGCTTGCTAGAATCCTCTCATTGAGCTGATCATTTTGGTAGCTAAATCATCAAAATTGGCCTAGTATATCAAAGGTTATTAACAATTAAATATTAATATTCAATAGTTAATAACTTTTGATCTACTAGGCCAATTTCGATGATTTAACTACCAAAATGATCAGCTCAATGAGAGGATTCTAGCAAGCCCAAAATCATAAAAATCCAAGCACAGGATCCAAAGATCGGAATAAATTTGTGTTACTATAAATAGTTTTTTAATAAATTATAAAACTTTTATAGTAATATATATCTATTCTGATCTTAGGATCCAGTGATTAGATTTTAATAATTTTGGCTGGCTAGAATCCTCATTAAGAGGATTATTTTGGTAGTTAAATTATTAAATTTAATCCAGTAAATTAAAAGTTGTTAATTATTAAATATTGTTAATAAATATTGTTAATAAATTTATAATTTTGGTCAAAAATAATTTTGTAACTTTGGCCAGAATTATAAAATTTTGGACGGAATTATACCTGATACTTCAGCTGACCCACTCACTCTCTGAAATCAGCTGATTTCTGGAAGCCCCCTAAGCTAACCTTTCTTCTCTTTATAATAAAAGTTGTAGAGCAAGTCTATATGGATACGTGTCATTTCACTGACAATCATTTCACCGACAGCTCACTTAGCCAATATCACACCAAGTGACAATTTACTAAAAATACATACCTGCAACTAATAAAACGCTAAGCCTAACCCTATGTGATGTCAGCTAAGTGAACTTTCGGTGAAATGATTTTCAGTGAAGTGACCAGCACCGAGTCTATATGATTCTAATAGTAGTAAAATCATTAAAATTGGCCTAGTAGTTTTTGAGATATCTTAACTTTCTTTTTTATACTTATATAAAATTTCTTTATAAAATATAAAGAAAGTTTTATAAGCATAAAGAAAAAAAAAGTTAAGATATCTCAAGAACCACCAAGCCAATTCCACTAATCTTACTACTATTAGAATCACAAAAACTTGCTCTACAACTTTTATTATAAAAAGAAGAATGGTTAGCTTTGTAAAAAAATAACTTTACTTTGAAAAATCTGTAGATTCCACATTACTTAAAAATTTATATGATATTTGACCCAAACTTCATAAATTACTACTTAACTATGTTAAAAATAATAATAAAACAATAAGCCAAAAATTATAATAAATAGGCTAAAGCTAAAATTGTTTGAAACTAATAATTTAAATTTTTATTTAGATTTATAAAACCTAAAATACTTATACTATACTTTTTTATTAACTAATTTAACAATTACAAAATTGTATCTAAAAAAATTTTAAAATTTTTATATATATTTAAATTTTCTAATTTTTTTTATAAAATATAGTAGATTATAATTAATCTTTTATATTATTTTTATTTTATAATATAATTTATTTTTATAATATAATTTTATTTTAACAATTTATTATAAATAATTTTTTAAATTAAATAAAAAAAGTTTTTTTGAGTGACAAATATTATGTAATATTGTAGAATGTGAGAGTAAGCTTAGGTCTTATATTATATATATATAATATGGACATTGATAAATTCTGCTACTGATGTTTAACACCACATGTATTTTGATTAATCAAAATTATGAAATTTGTATAATATGAAAATTAGGTATAAACCAAATTTTTTAAAAAATATATTTTTTTTAAAAAATTATCTATATCAGATATCAAAAAATTTTGTTCAAAAAACCAATCTTATATTTTAACAAAAAAATTTGTTGCAAAATTTTAGTATATACTAATGCTCTACCCAAGCCTTAACACAAACTCTAACTTTAACCCTAATAGCAAAAAATTTTGTATATTATAACTTGTGCTTGCTAGTGTTAAACACTATGTAACATATATATATTGTATATAATATATATAATTATATATTTAGTTGTTCTTCTATATAATTATAATACTTCCAATATAGTACATAATTACACCAAAAATATGATACCATTTTTTTAATATTAAAATGCCTCTATATAGTCACAGTAAAATTATAATCACTATCATATTTTTTAGAATTTGTTGGCTAATTTTAATAATAAAATTACTTCTTTATATTTATATTTATATATAATTATAAATAGTTGTTATATAAAAAAGAGTATTGCTAACTTGCCCCCCTGGTGATATAACCACCCTATAATTTACCAATCAGGTCGCAGGATCTTGTGTAACAAAATAAAGAAAATTTTAAGAAAATTTGGAAAAAAATCAAAAAATTATCAATATTGCAAAATTTTATTACAAAAACTAGTTTTGGGCAATTAAATAAAAGTTTTTGGCATCTAATTTTGCATATAAATAATCAATCCATCCTCTAACTTAATATACCTATACCCTTACCCTAACCCTAATCTTTAAAGAATAATTTTTTATACAAAAAACTTCTATAAAAATAAAGGGTGGTTAAAATTTATAACTTTAACCAGGTGTTAAAATTAGTTAAATTCTATAAAAAAATAAAAATAATACTAAGTAAAATTGATTTTTTTGCTATAGAAAAAGTTGTTTAGAAGAACAAAATACATTTATTATAAAATTTTTATACAAATCAGATAACTTTTTATTAGTATTGTTTTTTATTTTACATATCTACAGTACAACTATAGCTAAAAAATTTGTAATTGTTTTTGTATAAAACATAAAACAAAAAAACATATTAAAAAAATATCGACTAATTTATATAAAAATTTGATAATAGGTGTATTTTGTTCTTTTGAGCAACTTTTATATTGCATAAAAATTATTTACTTATAATTAATTTAACTTATATATATAGCAATAATTAATAAGTGTATATAAAATAAATATACTATTATTAATAGTTGCTATATATAAAAGTCAAAATAATTATAAATAAAAAAATTTTATACAATAAATACGTTGCTTAGCAGAACAAAATATACTTATCATAAAATTTATATATTAATAAGTTGATATTTCATTAAGGCAACTAACAATACATACCCCTATATTTGCTATTTATACCCCCCTATCAAAATTAAAAAATTTTAAAACTTTGAGCAAAGATATTTTATTAACCATCTGACTAAATTCAATAAACATTTTTTATTTGAATTATATGAAATATAGAATTGAAATACAAAAAATAAATCGAATTTAGTTAGATGGTTGTCGAGAAACCTTTGCCCAAAGTTAGAGAAAAATCAAAATATCTATCAAAATAAAAGCTGCGCCAAAGTTTTTTAAAACTTTGAGTGAAGATATCTTGACAACTATTAAACAAAATTTAATAAATTTTTTTATTTGAATTTTCTAAATTCATAGAATTCAAATAAAAAAAGTTTATTGAATTTGGTCAGATGGCTGTCAAGATATCTTTATTCAAAGTTTTAAAATACTTTGGCACAGCTTTTATTTTAATAGATGTTTTGTTTTTTCTTTAACTTTGAGTGAAGATTTCTCAACAACTATCAGACTAAATTTGATAAATTTTTTTTATTTGAATTTTATGAATTCATATAATTCAAAAAAAAAAGTTCATAGAATTTAGTCAAATGGTTGTCAAAATATCTTTGCTCAAAGTTGAAGAAAAATCAAAATGTCTATTAAAATATAAGCTGAGCCAATGTTTTTTAAAACTTTGATCAAAGATAACTAGAAACCTATCTAACCAAATTCAATGAACTTTTTTTTATTTGAATTATATGAATTCATAGAATTCAAATAAAAAAAATTCATTAAATTTAGTTAGATAGTTGTTAAAAACACCTTTGCTCAAATTTGGAGAAAATCAAAACATCTATTAAAATAAAAGCTGCACTAAAGTTTTTTTTAAAACTTTGAACAAAGATATCTTGACAACTATCTAACCAAATTCAATGAACTTTTTTTATTTGAATTCAAATAAATTGATAGAATTTAAAAAAAAAAGTTTATTGATTTTGGTCAGATAGTTGTCAGATACCTTCACTTAAAGTTTTAAAAAACTTTGGCACAGCTTTTATTTTGATAGATGTTTTGATTTTTTTTTAACTTTGAGTGAAGGTATCTTGATACACATCTGACTAAATTCAATTAACTTTTTTTTATTTGAGTTATATAAATTTATAGAATTAAAATAAAAAATTATCGAATTTAGTCAGATGGTTGTTGAGAAACCTTCACTCAAAGTTAGAGAAAAATCAAAATGCCTATCAAAATAAAAGCTGCATCAAAGTTTTTTAAAACAATGAACAAAGATTTCTTGACAACCATTTGACCAAATTCAATGAACTTTGTTTATTTGAATTCAATAATTTCATAAAATTCAAATAAATAAAAGTTTATCAAATTTAGTAAGATAGTTGTTAAAATAGCTTTGCTCAAAGTTTTAAAAAAACTTTGGAATAGCTTTTATTTTAATAAATGATTGATTTTTTTCTAACTTTGAGCAAAGTTATCTTGACAACCATTTGGCTAAATTTGATGAACTTTATTTTTTAATTCTACAAATTTATATCATTCAAATAAAAAAAAGTTCATTAAATTTAGTCAAATATAGTTGTCTCAAAGTTTTAAAATTTTTTAATTTTGATAGGAGGTATGAATAGCAAATTTAGAAGTATGTATAGTAGCCACCTTTATTATGTTTTTTGTTATATGTTTTAATAAAAACAATTACAAGTTTTTTAGCTATATTTGTAGGTATATAAATAAAAAGTTATTTAATTTGCATAAAATTTTATAATAAATATATTTTGTTCTTCTAAACAACTTTTCTTATTGTATAAAAATCAATTTACTTAATCTTATTTTTACTTTTCTATATAGCAACTATCAATAATCATATATTAAATTTTTAAAATACCTTTACTACTCCTCTACTAAATTGCTTTTTTTATATTAATTATTATTTGTACTTATATAGAGGTCTTTTATAAGTTATATCTTTTTATAATTACCATATTAGAGTGTGCTTAACTGTGTGATTATAGGGAAGAATGACTATATAATATAATATATTACTAATATATTATAATTTTTAGCTTTAAATAAGCTTACCTTTGATAGTCTTGTTAGTATTAATTTAATACCTACTTTATGCCCAACTACAGTTAATATATTATTCAACTATTTTAATATAACATTTTCTGGCTTGTATTAAACTACTCAGATGCAACTGCCTGCACCAACTGCTATAGTACTTGAGGAACTCTGCAGCTGTTTTAGACTGCTGCACTATAAGTTTATATAGTTTCTTCTAATATTTAAACTTTAGGCCTCATATTATATCTTGTAACTTTAGTTATACCAAATTAGTATTCTGGCACAGCCTTTATCACTATAGAATTGATTGTAGATTACTGCCATTCTAGGGATTAAGTCTGTCTGTGAATGTTCTGGATTTCTAGTTCCCATAGTGTTTTAGTTTTCTAATTAGTCTAGCCTAGCTAGATATTTCTACAAATCATAACCACTTGGATTTGAGCTAAAAACCTTGCAATTTGAGACCTTAGAGCATAACTGCTATGCTATTGACCCTAAGGTTATAAATAAGCTTATTTAAAAATATAATTATTTATTAAAATAATATATTTTTGAGTGCTAAGAAAGTTTATTTAGTAGCCAAAATTATATTTTATAGTAAATATTGCATAATGCAGAATTTTTTATATTTTTATTAATAAAAATAGGGAATTGCTATTTCTGCTTTTGCTAATACTACTTTAGTTAGCCTTTGACCTTTTCACTCCTATTACATATAATATAATGCAAACAAAGATCATGTGACTTTTAAATTCTTGCATTTAAACCAATAGTTAAGTTATACAAAATTTAATTATATAATCTGTATAACAATAAAAGCCAAATAAAATTTGATCCAAAATTCAGATTAAAGAAAATTTATATTTAGTAATCTGATTCTAAATTTTAAAATAAAATGTAAACCTACTTATTTTGATTCTAATAATAGTAAAAATATTAAAATTATTAAATATTCATTCAGAAACTTGTATTTAAAGATAGGTTATTATAAAATGTTTACAAAAATCAAATAATGTTCATATAATATTAACTAACAAAATTAATTATTTTGTATAACTGAAAAAATTTGAGCCAACTAGAGAAAACTTTACAATATATAGAAGTATAAGTTTTTGAATATTTTTATTTATTAAAATTTTACTATAAAAAGAGCATTTTTATTATATATTATAAATTTTTTTAGCTAAATTAATTTTAACTACAAAAAGTTTTATTTGTAGCACTTTTAATTTTCTATATAAATCTTACTAAAATTATATAAAAATGATTTATATACCTTTACTCTTAAACTACAAAATAAGGGGTCATCTAAAGCCGTATGTGTTCATTTGACAGAGAGCCAATAAAATTGTTTGTTTTGATCAACACGGATTAGTTTAACAAAAAAAAAAAGAAGAAAAAATAAAAAAAAAACATAAAATACAAGAAAACTTATGTTTAAACCTATCCCTTAATTTGTTATGCAGGCATATTTGCTTGCGAAAATTTTAAATTTTTAAATTTTTTAAATAAAACCTTAAATATTAATTTTAGCTATATACTTTCTAAGTAAAAATAATAATATTAGTTCTGTTTTATTAACTTTATTATAAATTTTTTTTAAAATTATTAAAAAACTTTGGTGTAATAAAAGTTTAAAGTTTTTGTTTTGGAACTTTTACTATAGAATTTTTTCTTTAGGTTTTCTCAAATTTTATATGTTCCCGTCTATAAAAAATTTTTTCACTTCTAATACAAGTCTTAATTTTTACAAGTAAATCATATTAAATTAAATAATGAAAGTTGTCATCCTTTATATAAACTACAATATTGTATTAGAAACTATATTTTTAAAACCAATATTTAAAGAATTCGCCAAGATATTGTAAAATATTTTTTTGGTTAAAAAATTTCTTTAAATTTAATATTTTCAGCTTATAAGCAACATAAACTTTTTGTCTTATAATATAAATTTAAATAATTCAAAAATATAATCCTTGTTTTTAAATATTATAATACCAAATTTTATTTAAATATCTTAAATAATTAAAAAAATAGATCAGAGGTATATTTATAGTAATTATACAGGCAAATATGCCTGTGAAGTAGTACAAACTAAGGGATATTGATTCACTATTTAAAAATATTGAGAGGTAAGTTTACTTATAAAATCTCTTCTAACCCAAACCCCAAACTAACTCTTACTCTAACCCTAATCAAAAAGTTAAAAATATATGATTTGTACTAGCTTTAGACGTACTCCAAAATAAGCTACCTATAATCAACAATAGTTGCTATACTAGAAATATAGTACAAAGTACAAAGTGTTTGGTTCAGTTCATATATTGCATTTGTCCACAAAATCTTGACTCTTATTGGTTGTTCAAATTTTATGTATTATATTAAAATCATCTTTACAAATCTCTGATCAGATGATCTAGAGTCTGGATCTGTTATACTGTTTTAAACCCAATTAAGACCAGTTTGACCATATGAAAAAAATTGAATTGGGCTCCAAACTTTAAGATGATCTATGCTAGGAAATGTGTATGATGCTTTTTAAAGTGACAAAATCTTATGTTGGATAAGGGTAGTAATATGCCATATATAGTGCAGTACAAAAGTTTTTTTAGAATATTCTAGAACAAATCAT
The DNA here is from genome assembly GCA_003550325.1 of Gigaspora rosea. NCBI lineage: Eukaryota > Fungi > Glomeromycota > Glomeromycetes > Diversisporales > Gigasporaceae > Gigaspora > Gigaspora rosea. The sequence goes on from QKWP01000611.1 coordinate 195,888, forward strand.
AAAACTATTCATATCTTAAATTTGCTCTTATAAAACTGCCTTTATTATCTAAGCAAGCTTATTTCTTGCAAAATTTTGTATATAGGTAGTTTATATATCATATGCGTACTATACATATTTCATAAACTATACACACTATACAATATATACTATATGCTAAAAAAATTCAGATATCATATAAATGGCACATCACTAGATAAGGGTCATACCCAAAGGAGAGCTATGTCAAAGCAGAAATTTATTTTTTAGTGTACATGTATAAAGTATTACCAGAAATATAGTACAAAGTATGAAGTGTATTGTCTACTCAAGTTTTGTATTTGTATATGAAATTTGGATGCTTTAGTAGTATAGTGATTTACAAAATTAAAGTGATTTAATTAATCAGGAATATGCCTGAAGCGGTTCAGTTAAATCCAGTAATGCATATAAATATAATGTCCTGCGTTTTTTATATATGATCTTTCATCTTTAATCAGGTTTCTTTTGCAGATTGATGATGCTTGTTCTATGGCACAGGTAGGTAACTCCTGTGCTTTTTATTATGTGATCTACTATTACTCTGCAAAATTCTTTCAGTAAATTATAGTGATCAACCAAATACTAATTATCATAATATCAAGTATCGTTTTTTTACAATAAATTGCAATAGCAGTATTATATAAAAAAATTTTTCAAAATCTGTATATTCATATATAAAATTTTACAAAAACTTGAATATATTGTGATACAGTTGCCTGATTTAGATTATTTAAGTACCATTTGATTTGTCTCAGTGAGACGAATCCAAGATACCAAAATCATTTTATTTGGATCACTGGATCAAAAGTTATTCACAAAAAACTATTGATTTTATAGTAATTTTATAAGAAAACATAATAACCAATAGTATTTGCCCAATAACTTTTGATCCAGTAATCTAAATGAAATTAAATTGGCACCATTCGACTCCTCTCACTAAGACAAATCAAATGGTACCAAAATTATAAATTTGTATATCTTGATCAAAATTTAAACAAATTTTTCTAAAAAAATTGCGTTATATTTTTTTGACCCCCCTACTTAATGAAAAAAACGTTATATTTTGTCAGACCCCTCTCCCTCTTGTATAACGTTATTTCTGATTTATGGATGCCTCCTAAGTATTGAAAATAAGTTTCATAAATACTGGCTGATTAATTTATTATATTTGCAATTTTTTTGTGTCCCGTATTATAATACAGTAGTCACTTCAATTTCATTACATTTTATTTAACTTAATTATTCATCTTATTTTTTTCCTTTTATAGATAAATAAATTTCATAAAATATGATGAACATAGAGTGGCTATTTATGTCGTATTCATGAATACACCAAATAAACAAAGTTCGATAATCTAAGTAGTTAAAATAATCTATACATGAATATTTCAATCAGTAAGTATTCATTAACCTAAATATTTAAAATAAGCTATTCATAAGATATACTATTTAACCACATTAATGTTGTAAATATAAAGAATTTTATTATTTTAAGTAAATTTATGACTATTTAAATATTTATTTTATTTTGCATCTGGTTAGTTGGAAGCATAAAAATTATTTATTTTATTTGTATTTAGTTAGTTGGGTACATAAAAATTATTTGCATTTACATATATTAATATGACAAAATACTCTAGTTAATTATATACAATACACATATTTGATTTAAATAACCAATTAAGAAGTTGTGACCAACTATATTACTATATCTTTAGTTTTAATATAAAATTTTAAATGGTCTGATAGTTCATTTCACCTTTTAAAATGACCAATATTCATTTGAGTCATGAGGTCATTTTAGGTTATTTACTATTCTTGTGGTACCAAGGATCATTTTTGTCATTAATAGCCTGAAAGTCATAATTGAACCTTAATATTAACTGCACTTTCTGATCATTGTTGCATTGTCTAAAGTTTTTTTTTGATTAGTGGTTCCTATACAATTAATAAAACTATAATAATTTTATTATTGCTCAAATTTTTAACCAATCAGTTAGAAACTTCCAACTAATATCAATTATAGTTATAACTAGCTATAACCTTTGCTATTTCTAAATATAATGCTCTTTTATTTAGTAATAGCATATATAAAATTCGGGTTCTTTTTCTGAATTAATTTAATTATTATATCTGATTACTGTATTGTTGCATAATATTGTCTATGATATTATTTAAAATGATAGCCTGAATTATGTTTAATATAGGCTAAAATTTGAAATTACGCCCCTATGTACTATTTTGTGAAATACAGAAAAACTTTATAATATTCTAAAAGTCATATTACAAAACCGTGTTTATGTTTCTAATTTTAGCATGACTGTATCATGCAGCTACCTTATATAGTGAAATCAAGTTCTACTATATAAATTGATTATCATTGCCTAAGTAAACTTATTTGAAAGATCAAAATATATATATAGTAAATTTTTAGCAATATTGGAAAAGATTTTATTATTTGACTTTTAACTTAATATTCAATAAAAAAATTAAAATTTTTTAAATAAAATCATATATTCAATATGGCATCTTATACTGAAATTTGCTTATACTAAAAATTTAAGTTATTTTATTATGAAATTATAAAATTTTAAAGGACTTTTCAGGAGTATTTTTTTTATAGTTTGGTTAGGGTTAGGGTTATTAATAAAAGAGTATGTGTAAATTTTATAGGTATTATAGATTTAGGATTTTAGTATAAGCCAATTTTAGTATAAGCCACTATATCAATAAATATAAAAATTAAAAACTATATAAAAAAGTTTTTTGATTTGTAAGAACATTTGGTAAAATATATATTTTGATTTCTAATATATTTACTTAAATGCTTATAATTAATTTATATAGTAAATTTTAAATTTTACTATATAGCGACTATATAAAATATCTTTCTATTGAACTAGAAATTAGTTCATTTTGAACCAAGTTCTGGTTAAAATGAACCCAAAGTGGCTCAATTTAAACCAAGTTCTAGTTCAATTTTAAAAAATTTTAATTTATTTATCAAATATAAAAGTTAAAAGTCAAATAATAAAATATTCTTCAATTTTGCTAAAAATTTTACTGTATGTGTATTTAGCTTTCAAATAGGTTTACTTAAATGATGATAATTATATAATATAATTTGGACTTTACTATAAAGTAACTATCGTTGATTATGGGTAGCTTATTTTGTAATTTAATTTGAACCTACTTTAGTTCAAATTTTGATTGGCTAATATTGTTATATAGATTGTATAGCCAAATTTCATATAATTTAACTATTGGTCTAAATGCAAAAATCTAAAAGTTATATAATCTTTATTTGTACTATATTATACATAACTGGGTTAGAAGTGCCAGAGGCTAGCTAGAGTAATATTAGAAAAATAGAAAGTGATTTTCTAAAAATATAGAAAATTCTGTATTATGCTAATAAGTTATAATTGTAAGCTTTAAAGGTTTATTTGAGACAAAAATATATATTTCAGATTATTCCTGTATATTTTTTTAATTTTAGAAATAAAATGAATAAAATTAATAAATTTTTATCAAAAATATACTATTGATCATATTTATTTAAAGCAAAAATAAAATAGTGAGCTGTTATTATGCAACCCTAGTTTTAGATTAGGGTCTAGATTGCCCTTAATTCAATTTAATTAAGGTTTATTTTTTTTATTTGATTTGCTTTTTCTGTTTTTTGCTTTTTGTTGTCAGTTTTTTTCATTGTTTTTTTTACTAACACTTGTTCTTCAAGTTAGTAGAGCTATTGTAGGTATTGTTATTTATAAAAACTTTTGTTATTTTAGTACTATTGTTTGTGGTGACTCCAAATTGGTAAAGGAGGATTTGGCTCTGTACATACAGAAATCTAGTTGAATAGCATATAAAAGTTAAAACTATTAAGAATAGTGATAACAATATTTACAAAAAAGTATGTAAACTATTTAGTGCTATTACACTCAAGATATTAAGAAGTTCTAAGTGATTTAATTATTTCAGTTAGAGCTCTGATGGATCTAAACTAAGGCTAGACTTTGGGCAGGTCCGATTCTTGTTCAAAATTCGAACTGGACTTGAACTTAAATTATTTTAAAACTCAGTCTGGTCTGAGTCTGAACATTAAACTATGCCTTGTTTTGAGTCTGGTTTAACAGTTTGAGTCCAGTTTGAAAGGTTGAAACCCATTCTAATATGTTTAAAACAAACAATTTTCTATAGTATTTACTAAGTTATAATCAAGAATATCTTTACAATTTTACAATTCAAATTCATTAACAATACCAGAAAAGGAGTAATAAAATTATGTAGTATATAGTTTTAAAAGATATATATTTGCAAAATCTTATAACTAATTGAACAATGCATTAAATATAAAAACATGAATTTCTGCACTTATATATCATGCAATGCATTATATAGTACTATAATTATTTTTTGTATGGAATTGTTTAACCAAACATCAATTGAAGTACATGACAATTATTATAAAAACTATTTTTTTTATTATTGTCTTTTAGAATTGCACTAACTAAATATATTATAAATGTATTACATGCCAAGAAGGAGCCATACCATAAATAGATACAATTGGTGATTGAGAAAAATTCTGATATCTAATAAATTAAATTCTGATTACTTATTCAATATATAATTAATTGATTAATTAATCATTAGGGGCCTGATTTTAAAATTAGTGACACAAAATGAACTTTGCAATAACATCATAATTATAGCAAAAAATAGTAAAATCTGCTTTGTAGATTGTATTTGTTCTGCTTTTTAATGCACTTAAACAATTCTCTTAAAATTATGCTTCTGTTAATTAATTATATAATATATACAAACTATTTTGAGCATAAAAAGAGTTAATCAAATGTTTTATAAATTTGAAGCATTTTGCATAAGTCTTAAATAAATAAACTTAAAGTTCAAGAACAAGTACAAGAACAAATACAAATGCAAGAACATTGGCTCTGTAATAGATAAAAATTATAAATTTTAATAAAAAAAATAGTAAATATATTAGCAAATATTAAAAAAAAATTATATTTCACTAAAGATTCAAATTGATTTCTAGATTTTACTATTTTTTTAATCATAATTTTTGTCATTTAGATTATCTGTCAATCTACTAACTAATAAGTTATTGTTATATTCAAAAATGTAATTAGTGTACTAAAGCTAATGTAGCAATATGATCAAGTTATTATACTTAATGCTTTTGATTAGTTATACAACCTGTGATCAAAATATTAAGACTAAAATATCAATAAGCAAGATATAATCAAGAATATCAGAATATCATCACAATACAAACTTATTACTAATTGTTTAATCATAATAGTACATATATATGTACCAAATCACTCTTAACTACATACTCCTCCTCTATGGAGTATATATAAAAAGCTGTACTATACTTTTTTTATATTGCTTATACAGTACAGTACACTTTTATTATATAGTAGAATATAGATAAACAAGAGGTATATGGTACTGTATATATACTCCAAAAATATTATATGATATATAAGCAAAAATTAATTTAATATCATTCAAAAATTATTATTTATTGTATAATGATAAACTACATATATTATTCAAAAAATCATTATTGTATAGTATTATATACCATCAGCAAATTTATATATAGATATATATCGATTACTAACCAGTAAGATATATATTGATACTAAATACCCCTGCTGATTTCTATCGATAGTGATAGTAATCGATATATCAAATATATATCGATTATTATCACTATCGATAAAAATCAGCAGGGGTATTTAGTATCGATATATATTTTACCTGGTTAGTAATCAACATATATCTATATATAAAATTTGCTAATTAATCGATATATATCTGATATGATATTAATTAATAATTATATAATTATTATATTCACATAATCATACTTTTTGCAAATTTTTAAACGTTTTACAGGTTTTCGCAAATTTTCGCAATTTAATATAAAATTTTATTTTTTATTTATTATTATTATATAATATTTTAAGTTATTCGCAGTTTAATATAAAATTTTATTTTTTTTAGAATTTAATATTTTTGCGCATATGCGCTATAGCACACCTCATATGATTTGGTATAATGTAAAATCAAACCAACCAAAATAACCTGTTTTTTTGTTAGTTAGGGTTAGGATAAGGTTAGAATAGTATGTAGCCAAGAAAAAAAGGTTTATAATAAAATTTTGCAAGGAATTTTTTTTGTTAGAGCACGAAAAGTGGTTTCATAAACAAAAATTATAAGCCACAGGCGATTTTTTAAAAGATCCTATTTTTCAGAAAGTCTACGGACACGTACAGATCATATGATATTTCATCTTACGAACACGTACCAAAATAATAATTTTTTGATTTAAAAAGCGATCCGGCAAGACTTTTGTACTAAGTTAACCTCCTTAATCATTCTAATAAACCTTGTTCCCCTGGTCTTTCCTGTTCTATAGGTTTAATATTCTCAAAATCTATATAGTAGAACTGAAAATACGACCTTTCGAAATTGGGTAGCGTTCTAAAGATAATATAAAAATGCCGCAAAAACTTCAGAAGACTATATCTCCAGTTATATTGAACTAATTTAATAATATCACTACCATTTGAACTAGAAAAACAAGATAAACAAGTTTACTTAGTTCGAAAGTCTTCCAGGCCATCTTTTTCTTATTTTTTTCTTTTTTAAAATTTAAAGTGGTTGACTGAGCTTCTATAATAGATTAATCACCTTCGTCATCCTAACAAAACATGTTCTCCTGGTCTTTCCGGTTTCAATAATAGTAATGTTATTAAATTCAGCACAATAGAATCGGATATATAACCTCATGAAGTTTATGCGACGTTTTTAAATAATCTTAGAAAATTGCTCCATTTCAAAAGGTCACATCTCCGGTTCTACTAGGCAAATTTTAATAATATCACCACCATTAGAACCGGAAAGACCAGGAGAATAAGCTTTATTAGAATGATTAAGGAGATTAGCTTAGTATAAAAGCCTTGCCGGATCGCTTTTTAAATCAAAAAATTATTATTTTGGTACGTGTCCGTAAGATGGAATATCATGTGATCTGTACATATCAGTAGACTTTCTGGCTATTTTTTCTTGATTTCACATTATATCTGATCCTACGATCTGATTGATTTATAAGATGGGTGCGTTACAACGCATATGCGCTAAATTACATAAACCTTTTTTTATTTATTATTATTATTGTCCAAAGGACATTACTGTAGAGGCAATAGTAGTTGATGTCTGTATATCCGCAAATTACGAGTTTTGATTGGCTAGATCAGATGTAATATAAAAAAACAACAATTAAAACAATCCAACTAATGCTTATTGGCTAATCTGCTGTAATATATTTGGTTCTTCGGATTCTATACGGTTTCCATATTCCTAGTATATTATATTTTAAATATTATATATTTTATTATATATTATTATAAAAAAACAACAAAAAAAATAAACCCAAAAAAAACGAAACCAAAAAAAAATAAAAAATGAAACCAAAAAAAATAAACTTTAATATTCCTTATATTTGCTAATATTTACTTATATTTGCTTATATTGCTTATATTCTTCATATTCGCTATTTCTTGCAAAGTGCTAGAAAAGTTAAAATAGGTATTCTTGTAAAGTGCCAGAAAAGTTAGGTTATTTTCTTGCAAAGTTTCGAAAGTAAGGAATAAATACAATAAGAATGAATCTATTTGTAACAGCCTGTTACACACTTATTTGTAACAGCTTTATTTATAACTCAAAATTTTACTATGATAACTCCTATTGCACCTATAACAAAAAATGATCTTCTCGCAATTCTGTATTAATTTTAACTTTAGCTCTAACTTTAACTCTACTTTAACATTATTATGGACTTATTGGTTGTTACAAATAAGTTTGTAACAGGCTGTTACAAATAGAAATTTTCATAAAATAAAATAAAAGTAAAAAAATAAATAAAAAAAAACAAACAAAAAACAAAAACAAACCTAAAAAAAATACTGAAAAAAACAAAAACAAAAAAAATAAACTATTATATTTGCTTATATTCGCTCATATTCGCTTATATTTGATTAAGTGGAAGATCGCAGATAAAGGGTATAAAATGATCGACATTTTATAATAAATTACGGCGGAATTTAATAGTAAATTTCTATAGTGTGTGAATGGGGCTTGCTTACATATAAAAGTAATTTTTTTATTAAGTAACTCTTTCTTATTGCTTAATTGAAAGTTGTAGAGCAAATTCTTGTGATTCTAATGGTAGTAAAATCATCAAAAATCGGTTTGATAGATCATAAGATACGAGTATTTTTCAATTGTTTACTATAGAGTTTTTTCTTATGAATTGAAGCACACGACGTTCCACTTACTATATAAGGTAATAGTCACATGCCCGCCGATTTTTACTATGAAATTTGTTCCCTTTAACTGTGGACTACTAATTAAATTTGTTCATATTTGTGACTTCTTGCAAAGTGCTCTTGTAAAGTGCTAGAAAAGTCAAATCGTTTTCTCGCAAAGTTCTGAAAGAAGTAAAGGATAAATAAAATAAAATTAAAAAAATAAGTAAAAAAAAGAAAACAAACAAAAAACAAAAATGTAAGCAAACTAAATAAAAAAATAAACAAACCCCAAATCTTCATTTCGAGTTTGTGTTTTTGCAATTCAGAAATTGTCAAAGGTTTTTGCAAAGTGCTAGAATAAAATAAATTAATAAAAATAAAAACAAAACATGAAATGAAAAAATAAATAAAATGAAACCTTGCAAAAACTTGCGAAAACTTGTGAAACTTGCGTTCTTGAACTTTCAAAATTGCTAAAGAAAGTAGTTGTGTGTTCTTGCAAAGTGTTGAAAGGCTAAGTTGGCTTGCGCAAAGTGCCAAAAGTTATTGGATTTCTTGCAAAGTGCTAGTAGTAAAGTGTAAAAATAAAATAAAAAAATTAAAAAATAAAAAAAAATAGAAATAAAAAAAAACAAACTGAAACTAAAAAAAATGAAACGAAACTAAGCAAAACAAAGAAAAATGAAAAAAATGTAAAATTAATAGAAGATTTAAATTATAAACAAAAAAAATAAACAAAGATCTAATTTGATCATGTACTACAATCATCAAAAATCATCGAAACATTTCAAAAATATTAGTCAAACGCGTCCTTGATATGATCCAGGTTATAGATTGTTCTAAAATTTTTCGAATGTATTTGAAATATTAAAAATAAAAAAAAAGAAAGAGAGGGATAAAAAAAAGAGGTGTAAAAGGGAAAGAGGGGTAAAATGGAGAGGGGTAAAAAGGAAGAGGAGGTAAAAAGGGAGAAGAGGTAAAAATAGGTCGAAATGGGTTTTTTTTTAAGTTTTTTTACACTTTTTGTGGAATATATTTTTATGATCCTTGCTATCTTACGGATCAAATGGCTTAAGAGATTTTGAACTTAGTTTTTTTTTCTTTTTTTTTTTACCTGGTGATTTGGGTTAAAATTTTTTGTAACGAGTATTTATCGTTAAAGATCTGTTAATCATTATATATCATTTCAAATAATTATGATTATAATCAATTTATAGATATATAACGATTTAATACAAAAAATGATATATATCGATTATAGATATATATCGATTTTTATTCAATTAATTGATATATGGCGATATTTTATAATCGATATAAAATGATTAAGTGCTATATATCAATCAATATCTATATATAAAATTTGCTGATGACACATAACTCTGGTTATACCAATATCTGGATATAACGACAGCATAGTAAAATCTTTTTATACTGACATTTTTTTCAAAAATTTAATATAAAATGTCAGTATAACTCACTGTATCAGCATTTTTATACTAATGAACCAAAAATGTCGATATAACCAGAGTAACATGTAATATAAAGTACTATATTGTGAATGATAATTGAATTGATTAATTCTTTTGCTTTTTCTAAAAAGCAAAAATGAATTATTTTACAAATACTATAATAATACCAGACATTAATGATAAAATTCTTAGCACTTCTACTGGTGTAGATGTGTTTATATATTTACTGATATTATAATATTTTAATAAATATAATAATCCTTTTTGTTAAAACATGATTAATTTTTGTAACATGATACCATTGATAGTATGTTATATTTTTTAATTATATATATTTCTTTTTGGTATATGTATAATTAATAGTTAAATTACTAATTAGTAATGAAACTGATTCTAATTTGATAAACAAAAAAACAGGATCTTAAGATAGTTCACTTTGGCTGATGATATTTGGAATACTAATACAGAAAAGTTATAGAAGCCTAATAATCAAGGCATATACATATATTTTTAGATATATATTTTATTAATCATAATATAATAGTGATTAACTTGGATTTTTAAGTGTAGTTAAACATTAACTATATTTATTTCAATATTAAAGTTATGAATTAATATAATTAAAGAATGATATATTTATATACAATAAATTTGTAGTATAATAAAATTTAAATAATTATAAGTTTCAGAATTGCACTAACTAAATCAGCAAATTTTAGTAATTATAATAAAACAGGATTTAACTGATTTTTACAAAGCTATCTTCAAATTTTCAGGTTAGATGTATCGGATCTAGGTCAGCATTTAGCCCTAGTTTTTAGTGAGTTCTATAGCAAAATTATCAGCATGGCATTTTTACTTAATGAATAGATATGATTTATTAGTAAAGTTTTTATAATCTTGGGACAAAATTGTTCAATTCTAATCCAACTAACTATGATTCTGATGAGCTCTATGTATTCTAAACAGAATTTTGAAGACCCTTTATATAAGTTCAATTAAATCTGAGTTGTAAAATAGTAAACACAATCTGCTTTTTATATTGGTTAAAAATCTGCAAATTTCACTTTAAATGTGATTATTATAGCAGATTTAGCATAATTATTAAAATTAGACTGTGTAAATAAAATTAATTGTTTTTCATAATATATTAAGGTTAAAAGACACCCAGGATCTGGTTGTTATTGTATAAGTATAAAAAAATGTTATATAAAATTTTAATATAGAATTGCAAAAGGAAATTCCTCATGATCTGCATATTGATAAATGATATTGTATAATCAAATTATATAAATTTACCAGTAAGGAGAGTAACAAAAATCAGGTGATTTTTTAGGGAGAGGGGTAAAAAAAGTTGAAATTATATATAAGAACCTGACTATATATATATTTAAGAAGAGGGAGGGGGTAGTCCTCTGATAAAAAATAATCAGATAATTAATGACACGGCCCTAAGTTTTAATTATTTTATTATATTATATTATAATAGTTTTATGTATAGTATTTATTATATCAAAGTTATTTAATTATTTATCATATTTATATGTATAACATACATTAGTATAAATGTTTCTAGTAGTGAATATCATCACTTATTACTAATTCTGTCCAAAACCTTATCCTAACCACTTCCTAACCTATAACCCATGTCCGCATCCTTACTTTAACCTTAACCCACAGCCCTAAAGATTCAAATAAATAATATATGATATATGATGCAAATGAATATATGTTAAGTTACTGCATTTACGTAACCAAATAAGGACAGGATCTTCTTTAGGGTTATTTCTCGATTCGAAAAACCAAAAGAACAAATGCTTCCCATTGTTAACATCAAGATATCCTGAATACTAATATTTAAATTTTGATGTTAAATAAATAATAATCAAGAGGAACCACAGTAATTGCTATTTCATCATTTGATGGCTAATGTTATATGACGAAAATGGCAGATTACTATGATGGTAATAGTAGTTCTTAAATAAAATAAGTACATACCTGCTGAACGGTTTTATCACAAAGATGTGGTTCTTTTAATTTAATTTTATGCTCAGGAAAAGCATCATGCGTTAATATTTTATTCCATTGAGCAGAAGCAAATGACATAATAATAAATTAAGAACAAGAAATATAGTTTCAAATTTAGAGTGTGTTAAAATAATCATATTTTCCTATAAGACTGTTTTATTAAAGAGAATGCTTTGGCAAAGTAATTATTGGGAAAATGAGCAAAAACATTCAGAACCAATGATTTTAAAAATAAATAAATAAATATCGTTACCACTATCGCAGCCACCACAGAGCATGCCTAATGACCAAATATGAGGTTCTTTCACCAGGCCTACCGAAAAATCAATTAAAATTAATTTTTGTCAACGTCATACAATTAAAATAATTATAAAATTAATTGAAATCCATTAATGACGTGATGAAATAATTGCAACTAGCAATTTTTCTTTTATTATACCGTAAAAGCGCTACGTACAGTTTTATATAGGTTAATTACGTAAAAATTGCAATTAATTGTCCAATTGTGGCTGCGCCACCAATCAATTAATTGAGTTTGAAAAATTGCAATTAATTGTCCCGCAATCAATTATTCGTAGGGATTTTATCCTGCTCCAACCGGTTAGCTTGTGCTTATAACCGGTTGGAACTCTGTTCGGAGCATATTTAAATAACAACCGATTTCGAACTCAGTTTATATAAATGTACTAATAATTATGCTTGCATGTGCAGTTTAATAACTATCGCTATTACTTTTGTTGTCATAACGATAGTCTAAAAAATTTATTACAAATCAATATTGCTCATCCGATCTATTCAAATTCGTTTGGAGCATATTTTAATAATAAAAATCATGTGACCGCAAAAACTCGAGTTCGTTCCAAACAGGGTTGAACTGAGTTTCGGCAAGCAGGATAACATCCCTAATTATTCGGTAGGCCTGCTACGTATAACCACCACCAAAAACAACGACCTTATCACAATATTGATCAGGAAAAATACCTGCATCTAACAAGGCTACAACAAGAACTACAGTATTCACAAAAAACAATAATTGCCATCTGATTTCGCAATACTGATAGTTCGTTACAGGCATCTCAAATTTGTGTTTGTTCATCATGTTAAGTTATGCAGTATCTAAATCACTTATGCCATAGTTGCGTCTGAAATAGCGATTTGTTTAAAGTAGCTACTTTAAATAATTTGATACTTTAGAAGCAATATCATCACTTAAAACAAATTAAACTTATGTAAAATTTCGATCCCTTGGACGTACCATACAATATATCCAAGGTTGTAAAAATTTATTATAATTCATAAATTTTAGTATTAAGTTATTAAAATGATATGTTACTTGAAAATTTTCGATAATGGTCGCACTTTCAAGCAAGCATCGGATAACTTACTATCAACGTTTATGGTAGCTTACCAGACCTACTACGGTAATTTACTACGGTAAGTTTCTGCTAACAACCCTGATTCTGTAATTATTAACGTTATTCTATTCATTATTTTTTTTAATTGATTAGTACTTCATATAAAAACAAAGTCTACATTTAATTTAAGTGAATATTATAAATTGCCAACTGTATATCTTCTATATATCAATTGTAGAGTTAGTCTAGAACATGAAATAATATATAGCTTCACTAAATCTATAAATGCTTATAGGTAATCACCTTAGACGCTTGTGCTTTAGCGGAGTGGAAGTCCTCTGAACCTATGTTTTTAGAGATTTTGCCGATATCTAGGCTCCTGCGATAAACAAACCCGATCATTGAATAGAAAAGAAATATTAAAAGCCGATACATTGAAGCTTAAACTTATAATAAAAAGCAAAAACAAACAATTTATATGCTGAGCAAAAGACTGCAAGAAATGATGCTAGAAGAAGATTGGCTTCGATAATAGGTAAATAATAATATGTCTAAATATAATGCTGAAATTTATTTATTACAATCCATTACAAATTCGTATTTTCATTGAGATTTACTTTTTTTTAAAAAATCTGAAAAAATTTCGCAATACAGTTAAAATCGCAAAGCTAAATATTATCACAAACCTAATAGAAGTTGAAGACAGGGAATTTGCCATAAGGTTTACACTTGTTGCTATATCGAGAGTTTGTGATCTTCGTTTCATTAATACTTATAATAGGATTACTTTCTTTATGACTTTATGAATGAATCACCTATGTTTGTTTGCTGCATATAAAATATAAATTTATAAGACATTACTTGTCTCAATTAACTAGATTTTTATTATATTATTTTGATGTACTAAATAGGATACAGAACTAATTTACGGGTTTTTTAAAAAAACTATTTAATACTTAATACTTAAGGCTCTAGCTCTATAAAATGCTGTCGTTTTATTGAAGTGGAAAAGCTTATTATTGGCATTTATTATTTTGTAGCTGTATTAGATACTCATGTACTTGAATTTCCTAAATTATAACTCTAAAAAAATTCCATCAATAGATCCGCTTTTGCAATCTTAAAAATCTTCTTTTATTACATATTCGCTTTTAATTTTTAATTTCTTTTTTAAATTTTTTATATTTTGTTTTTATTCTAGTCTATAAAGTACTTTTAGGACTTTGTGTTTATTTTAGAGCAAAAACGGAAAATAATTTTAATACATTTTAAATAATAATAACTCTATGCTTTGACGTAGATTAATATAATTTTATGACTAACTGATAGCTGAAAAATTTAAATGCAGCCTAATCACCAAAATTTAATGTGATTAAGGGGAAAGTACTATTGTCGAAGATGTTGGGTGAGTGATATAAACGAACAACCAATTACACACACAACCAAAAAACTCAGACACACGGGATTGCGTAACAAGTCTGATAAAGAGCGGCAGAACGATTTTGAAAGGTAAGGCTTATCTGACTTGTTACGGAAGAAGGTTTATACGAGAAGGAAGGTAATTCTTGGATCCAAGGTATATGAGGGTTTTGTTACTTTTATTAATTTTGGACCTTTTACAACTTTTTCCATTGGCTTTTTACTAGGACAAATTCCAACTATTTTTAAAAATTCTTAAAGAAACAAAAAGAAGAAAATCGAAAATATATCCTCCCATAAAATCTCACCATCGCTTACATATTTTAAATCACTGGCTGATTTCGGTTACAATCTATCATGGAATCATGCATCAATTTCTCTTCTGATTTTCATCGTGAAAATTAGAACACGGCCTCACGCTATACCCGATTTGGCCTTACAGGTGTGTGAAATGTCGTATGATCTACAAACGTAGTGAAGATCACATATCCAGTGTTTAAAATTCAATGTTCTCATAGTTCTCAATGAATTTGAGTTTTTTTTAAGAACATTGATATTCAGAAAAAGGTTCTCTTATTTGAGAACATTTTATTTTCTTAAAATGTTCTCAAAGAGAACATTTATAAAGTTTTTATATTCTAGATTTATTAATGAGAACAATAAATTATATAAAATGTTCATCAATTTGATAATGTAATTTGATCATAACAAATTCTGTATAAATATGTATATGTACATACATATGTATACATATGTATATACTGTATATACTATGTATAGCACATATGTTTAAAGTTGTACAATATGGATAACAAATAAATATTTAAGAATAAGTAGCTGCGCAACGCAGTTGCGCGAAACCAGGAGCGGGGAAATTAGTACGCTATGATGCTAGATATTATGTATAGATAGAATTATCTAACATAATTTTTTCTAAACGCCTATTAGATTCTGATAATATATACATGATCTAATTATTGCAACCATCCGGATATTCTAGTTGGCTATTTGGGTTGTGGACTAGGAAAACCCGCCTTTGACACTTTTTCAACAATTTTGAGACTTTGATTCAAATTAAAGCGCTGGTTTCTATCTACATGTATTTTACTTTTTACCCTATGCTGATATAAATTATCGTGATTTTTTAACTTGAATGTTAAACCAATTTTTTAACGATCGTGTTCTAAAAATAGATTTCCAACCAAAGATTGATGACTCAATTAAATTAGATTGGTCAATCAGTGTTTCATAATCATATGGCATTGTTTATTCAGTAATCGCATATCGGCGGATTTGATTTTTTGGGCCTTTTTTTGTATAGTTATAATTATTTTTGGGCCTTTTTTTCATAACATGTATACCCCAAATTTTTGTTATTGATAAAAATTTTAACACCAAAATAAAATAATCTAATATCAAGTTCGCGACCAACCCATCTAACTTTTTTGAAAGGTAAATAGAACTATGCGATTTTAATATTAGCTTTTGTAATTAGCTATTTTGTTTAAATAAAAAACTTTTAATTATATTTTATAAGCTACTAACTCAAAATATGGTTTTTTTATAGTATTTATATGGTTATAGTTCGTGATTCTACTAGATTTTATTGTACTATATGTACACGATCTTCTAAAGGATTTAAAAATCATGCAGGCTTACAATGACACGAAACATCTAAACATTCAACATACAATTTATTACCAAATCACATTCAACAAATACCAGAATCAGAACTGTCATTTGAAAGATGCCATAATTAAAGAATTACAAAAAAAAACTCAAGAACCATTATTGTGCTGTTGGAAAACCAGTAGTTTCATTACATTGTAGTGAAAATGCTTTTGTTTGCTTATTTGGTGCTTATATTACGCGTTATTCACCTTGTGGTTCTTTTTATGTTGTAATTTCAAAGGAGAAAATGCTTTCCAAACCTCCGGAGACAATCTTTATAAAATCTGTAAATTTACAATATTATATGATAAGTAGTTTAAATACATTAATAATTTTTAATTTAAGCTTGAATCAGTTTCAAATTTAAGAATTTACCCTCCGGAGCCGAACTTCGTAATATTATTCTGGTAAGTTTAATTATATTAATAGGTATCGAATTTAAGAATTTAACTTCTTAAAACCTCTAGAACTAATCTTTGTATGATCTGTAAATTTTATAATGTTAAATCAGTAAGTAGTTCAAATACATTAATGCTTAAATAGTATCGAATAGGGATAAATAGAAAGAACGGTACTTTCTCTGGAACTCAATTTTAAGTTTTGTTAATGTCATAGCCGGCAGCTAATAACCAGCTAGGATGTTGACAAATCTTAAATTCCGAGGTCCAGAGAAGGTATCGTTCTTTCTACCTTAATTCTGAACAACCATAATTAAAAGCTCAAGAACAACCATATTTCTGTGAAAATCGTAGCCGTTCGTAGTCGAACCCATCCCTAGTATCGAATTTAAGAGTTTATCCTTACAAAACCTCTGGAGCCAATCTTCGTTGGATCTATGAATTTTATGTTATACTGGTAAGTAGTTCAAATATATTGATAAATAAGTATCGAATTTGTGAGTTCAGTTCCTAACTCACGGTTTTGTATACTAAAGACCTATAAAAAAAAAAAAGTTTAATTTTGAAAAAAAGGAATTAAACCCAAATGAGAATGTAAACTAGCACCTACATACCTTTATCGCAGTATGGCCTCACGTCAGATCACGCAGATCCAGATCTTCAGGCACTCATTCTATGTCCAACCACTCTAACAAAGCAAAGACCTACAAAAAGAAGAAATTGTCAGTTCTTATTTCTGAAAAAAAGAAAAAAAAAACCCAAGAATAAACACTGATACCTATCCAGTTCGCGGCTTTTTTCCCAGATTGCCTAAATCCGAATTTCTAAATGCTTTTCTGCATTCTAACCCTACCAACGAAGAAACACTTGTAAAGGAAAGAATTATTAGTTAGCTCCTGTTTTAAAAAAAACACAGAATGTGAAAATAGAAACTATTTACCATTTATTCCAGTTTTACAGTTTCTCGCGCTGATCCTAAATCTCTCAAATGCCCAATTTATATTTCGATCGTTCCAATTAAGCAAGCTTTAAAAAAAAACACCATACACTAGCTAGAATAGTTAGAGCTGTGCTATATATATATATATATTTTTAAATGTCGATTATTTTTAATTATTTTTTATTATTCAGGCTGATCCGGAAAAATAAATTAAATTCAGAAATTAGGGCCCTGGTTTAATTTTAGGGTTTGAACCAAACACGCCAATATGCGATATTTAAAAATAAACAAAAAACCAAGGGGTAAAATTTAGGTTTTACAACAAATAATCGCCATTTTCTCAAAATGGAAAAACCCCTTCAAAGACGGGTTTTCCCATTCACGGTAGTTAAATTTTGATTCGCAATTGAGTTAAAGTGCATATGTTCAATGTCAAATTCACATTATTAATTTCATAAAAATTAATATATGCAATTTCATAATTAGTAAAGCAATTGTTCTTTCATATGAAAAATCTGAGTCTGGATATCACTTAATTTGATCCGATTAATTACGCGATCAATTTAAGAGTCAGTTTACGAAAAACAATGTAGGGAGGGCGTTAATAAGGTATTAATTTTAAGGTTATGTAATGCGCGAACAATAATAATATATTTAAAGGGGCAATGACGAGGTAAATACCTGATATCTGCAAAAAAATGATAATCGAATATGCAACAATCGTAAATGTTAAACGTAAATCTGCACAATATTATATAGCTGGCAAACAATATAAACAAAATCTTAAGTGACTCAATACATAAATCGATAATCCAAACAGAATCCTGAGTAAACAAGCTATTATATTAACACATAAGCACAATAAGTCAAGAAAGCATGACGATAAATAGTCAAGTCAATGTACATATAAAGAAAATCAATATTGTAAACACATAAGGTAATATTATAGAATTTTTTAAATAATGATTCCTGCCGCAAATTCAAAAGCACGAAACATCAGCACGCATGCTTACAAAATCAAGGAATGATCATCCAAATCAGAAGCCTAGAATTGTGAACTTTACTTAACTTGCCTGTAAACCATACTCTACGTACTTCGTATTCTGTTCTTGGTATACTTAACGTACATCGTACTACATTCCTGGTATATATCCACAGAACAAATAAGGAAAACGGGATAACTATAGTTAGTAATAAGATCGGAGGTATGATCAATTTAATATGATCATAAGGCAGGAGTAGAATAAATTAATATCGTGATATTGGGGCGCAGAAACATTACGATAGTATCACCGGACTCAAGTGCTTGATATGTAGTTTGCTATTCATATTACACTATATAGCTGAAAAGAACTAATCAAACGCTCGGCAAGGTCCAGAGTGGATCAACCTACCAGTTTCTTTGGACATTAATTCTAGGCGCCTCTCAAAAGTGCTGGTCACACAATATTTTTTCAATCAGATACTGAGAATCACACTCCCGTACAGCACATAAGAGAATATTAATAATACCAACAGAGGTTATATTGTTGTATTATTTACCTTAATCAATGACCGGTCAAAAAAATTAAACCCATTGCACTATAGAAACATAACCTAATTACTTACGTACGTACAGTACATACGCATATCAACATAGACACATGAACTTATTTTCGTACTTTGTACTACGTTCCTGGTTGCAACATCAATATTACGATTAAGAATTCTTTTTTACCAATTAGACCTGCAATTTCTTTCGGTAACCCTTTTTAGTATCGTCTGGGGTGTTACAAAAAATCGCAAGGATTTTTTACCCAATCAGATGCCCAGAATTGCGGACATCAACTAACTTGTCCGTAAACCATATACTTCGTATTTCATACTCCGCTCCTGGTAAATAGCCTTTAAAAATTTTAAAATAAAATATTTATTAATTGTGCAGCATGTTTTTTATATAGAAAGTATCATTATTGTGTAGACTTATATATAGATAATTTGTATCAAATAATATGCTAATACTAAGCAAGTAAAAAGATAAAAGTATGTTAGTATGAAGTTTAAATAGTTAAATAACAAAATAATTGGATTCTAATTTATCACATTAACCAATAGTAGCATCAGTAAAAAATTATAGAAAGTCTTGTTTTATTATAATCAAATATGAAAAGTACTTGAAGTTTAACAAAATTATTAGAAATTGAATCATATAATATATTGTATTATGTTGAAAAAATATGAAGAATCATATGCAAACTTTAAAAATTATTAATAGATAAGCATGAACTTAGTATGTGAATTGTAAAAATATAATATGAACATTCTTTAAACATTAATGTTCATTATATTTAATATATAATGAACACTAAAAAATTTTTGAGAACAATAAAAATTCAAATTATGCTCTTTTGAGAACATAACTTTAGATTTGAATTTTAAACACTGCATATATCTAATTTACCAGTACGATCACGTTGAATATGTAACATGAAATGTGTAGAGAGATGGTTGTTATCTATGTCGCCTATGCTGATTTCTTCAGAATTCTTATACAGTAAAAGTTATGATTATCGTTTATCTGTTATTGGAAAGAAGTTAATTTTTTAATTTCAAATGGTGTAATTGGATTAGATATGTCATTACATATGATGAAATGGTTACGTCGTTTTCTGTTGATTGTTATTTGAAAAGTGTTGTATGTACGTATGTAGCGTACGAAGGAAAATTAAACCTACGATCGATAAATATTAAATATTAAAATATTCTGGTTTACGCATCGCTTTGATTATAGGTGATGATGTTCGTTAGTTGAGTGATAGGCTCAATGATATTACGAGTTGGAATTTTTTTTTTTTTTACGATATGTAACAATTGTGCTGGTATGATCATGTGCATGTGTAACGTGAGCGTAAATGAATCAAGCCAAATTTTATTGTACATCATACTAATATCTAATGCTATTATACATGCTATCCTACGTAAAAAAGGTGTTCATGAAGATCACTGGACCAAAATTTGAACAAATCCAGCGTTACCACTGACAACGTAAACTCCGGCTCTTCCGGGTCAACCTAAATCCAACCAAAACCAAACCAACCAAACCGGACGACCTATCGAAGGAGGCGTGTTAGATTAGGCGAGTGGATATTCAATACTTCAGTCGTCAATACTTCGAGGTAACTTTCTTATCAACAAACAATAACACAGCCACAACTATCTCAGTACGTCGAGACAGTTGGAACAACAACCACAGCAGTCTCAGTACGTCGAGAATCACGTGTACAATCAATAAAGACGATGAGACGATGATCGTACTACTATGCCACTTAGTAGTAGATCGTTAGTGTATTTAGTGAGTGTGGGGGGTAACAGGAAAGTAGTTTATCAATAACCAAAACAATTAATGATGTTTCTTTGGGCGCAAGGCCTTTATTTATAATAAACGATATAGTATTACAACTATGTGGCATTTATGCCATAAATCGGATCTATCTGATATGTTTACTAAATGGGTTGTGGACTAGGAAAACCCGCCTTTGACACTTTTTCAACAATTTTGAGATTTTTGATTCAAATGAAAGTGCTGGTTTTTATCTATACGTATGTTACTTTTTACCCCATGTTGATATAATAAATTATCGTGATTTTTTAACTTGAATGTAAACCAATTTTTTAACGATCGTGTTCTAAAAATAGATTTACAACCGACTCAATTAAATTAGATTGGTTAATCAGTGGTTCATAATCACATGACATTGTTTATTCAGTAATTGATATCTAAAAATAAATAAAAAATTCA
>QKWP01000611.1:230632-262213 GCA_003550325.1 Gigaspora rosea
GAAAAAAGCACAAAAGAACTGGCAAACAACGAACAGAAATGCATTAGCAAACGACGAAAAGAAGCGATGAACTGAAAAACAAAAAAAGGCGTCAGCAAATGAACAAAAAGAAGAAACACTAGTAGAAGACGACGAACTGAAAATGACGAAAAAAGCCATTAAACAAAGAAAAGAAGATCAACAAACATGAAACATCGAAAAGAGACTTGAAAACGCGATGACGAAAAGTGATACTACAAAATTAAATAAAAAAAAATCATATTGCCAACTCGATCAACTAATCGATTAATCGATTTTCGATTCATATCACTAATTCGGATTTCAAACTAGTTTGACAAACTTCGGACCGAACCCGAACCGAACTCGAACTTGACTAAAAAGTTTGAAACAAAAAGTTTGAGTTCGGTTCGAAAGTCGAACCGGATTCAAACTTGACAAAAGTCCGGTTCGGTCCGATCCGATAGGAGCCCTAGATATATTTCCTTGTTCTTTTAGAACTTCTTCAGCATTTTTCATTTCTTCTCGTATTTCTGTGTTTGATATGGGTATGGTTCTGACATCTTGATTCATGGATAAAAGTCTTGCTTCGCGTAATTCAGGGTCTTCATTTTCATCTATTAATTCTTCGTATTCTTCTGTTGTTAGTTCTTCATTATAATGGTCCTGTCCATTATTCTGGTGAAGTAATTGATTCTAATAGGTCTGTTGTCTTCATTAATTTCAGGGTTATTGAATGTATCATTATTGTACTCTTCATTCATTAATTTAAAATCTACATCTTCATGATGCCATTTATTCATATTATCTTTGTAGTGTATCATATATTTAATAATTCTTTTAATTTGTGATTCATTAATATGGTATGATATATTTGTATTATTCCGGGTATAATTTCTAATTCTATTATCAAGTTGCTGGTTTGTTAGTCTTTCTTCGGCCATATTCATGTTATTAAAGATCATTTGGGCGAATTTATGTTTTTTGTTGCAGAAATGCATTCCATCATGGCTTTCCATTTTTCTGGTAATATTAGGTTTTTCACAGAGTAGGCAAATAGTCTTCTTGCCTTGTCCTAGTCCTGTAAAGTATTTTTTACTTCTAGGGTCCTTAAAATCTAATGCTTCATGCATTTCAGAATAGCATCCTTTACAATAGAGAGTTTCTTCAATGTAGATTACTTGTAATGAATACGGGTCCGTGAATAATCCTTTGATATAATAAAGATCTTCTTTAGCAGTTGGTCTGTTGCATTCTTTTCTACAACAGTGATGTTTATCACGTTGTTCATTGTATATGGTCCAGTTAGTATGTTCTTCTATTCTTTGGATAATTCTTTCAGGATTGCATTTGCAATAGAGGTTTGCATTTTCTGTCAAGAGTCTAGAGATTCTACATTGATAGTTTTCATGTCCAGTAGTTTTGCAGTAAGTACAATATTTAGAAGGGTTTGACGCGGTTACGTTGGTACTACTATTATTGATGTTGATCAGCTGATCATTTCTATTTCTTGCTTCAAGACAGTCACGTGCTTGATGTCCTTTTTCGTGACATTTATAACATTCATTCTCTGGGCAATACCGATTAGTATGTCCAGGTTGTTTGCAGATATTGCAAGTATATTTTTCTAAGTTCTTTTGTTTCTCTTTAATTTCAAAAAAGGTTTCTTTCCCTTTTCCTTTGTTTGGTGGTCCACTATTAAGTCCTAACTTGTTTCTAATTTCCTGAGTCATTTTCCCTTTCCAGTCTTGGACGTGTTGAATCTCTTCAAGGGCTGATTCAATTATGTTATAAGTACATTTATATCTTTTAGGATTTTCGACATAAAGGTCACACTTTTTGCAGTAATAATCTCCAGTTCCTTGAGGGTTCATTTTGATTTTAGGGTTCGTTTTGTAGTTCCTGTTATTTTAGGGTTTCTTTGGTTTTTTCTGTAAGTTCAATTTATCCTTTAAGTTGGTTCAGTGGAGTGTTCTTTTATAATTTTCGGTTTTTCTTTTTGATTATTATTGATTTGTAATAAAGGTTACTCAGTATCATATTCTTCAATAAGTTCAATGATATCTTCATATTTGTTTTGTAAACATTCAATATACGCGTTCCATAGGCATTGTTTATTCTGTCTACGCCAAATTTGTTCAAGTAAATATTTTGGCAGGTTATCTTTATTCCGATTCCTTTTTGGTATCACGTCTTTTAACACGCGCCATGATGCTTCAATATTATTGGTGTGGTAGATTTTTAATTCGTTTGAGGTTTCATTGTAATCAATCATTGTCATTCCTTGGCTGTGATTTATTTGGTGGTGCAGTATCCCTAGGCGTGAGTAAATCTGATCATAGCTTTTAAACATGTCTGAATAGATTATCGATCCAGGGTGTACATATTTCTGAATTAGGCCTAGTAGAGTATCAGCTGTTCGGTCCTTACAAATTTGTGCGAATATTTGTTTTTCTTTAGTTCTTTCAATTCCTCCAAATACCCATAGTTGTTCTATTTTGTTCTGACGATTTTTATAAAATAAAGATTCGTCTATTTCTACAATGATATCTGGTCCTCCTATTTTTGTTTCACTAATTTTTATTTCTTGAGTGGTAACAGTTCTAAAGATTTGTGTCCATCTTGTGATGTTGGCGGGTGTGATATTGGTATAAATATTGAGTTGTTTACGCGTTGCTTTACTTAACCAAAAATAGCTTAATTCTATTATTTGGTTACATTTCAATTTAGCCTTTGAAAATATTGTTCCATTGAAGATTGATATTCTTTTTCGGCATTCTCTTTTTCCGCAATTAAATGTATATTCTTTGTCATCAAAATTCATATTTGGGTTGTTACAGTAAATACAAGTCATGGTCCTTGGTAGTACTGATAGATCTTGTAAATATTCCAAGCATCTTGATTCGTTTTCAATTATTTCTTTCACTTGGTACAAGGGCGGTATTGGCGTTATTAGGCTTGCCATTTTAGAGATCAAATGATACTTGTTTATTCTTAAATGTTTTGTTGATTTTGAATCCAGATGGTGGTTCTTTTATAGGTTTCATTTCTTTAATAATTTCTGCTTTTGGTTTAATTAATTCTTGGTTCTCGATTGGTCCCATATGTCTGCTAAGCCAATCTGATACATTATTTGTTGATCCTTTAATATATTGTATTTCCTTGATGTTGTAATTTCCATCTATTTCTAACTTCCAAGATTCCATGGTTTGATTTCTTGGCATTTTTCCTGCTTTAGCAACTCCTGTATTATCTGTTCGTATAATGATTGGTTTATTCCCAATGTAATGTCTCCAGTTCTTTAAATAGAAGTATATCGCGTAGAGTTCTTTTTGTGTGGATCCCCATAATCTTTGACTTTGTGTAAGGGAGTGTGATCCAAATTCTATTACTTCTTCTTCTGATTTGGTAATTTCTTTGTCTTCTTTAGTTCCGTTTTCACGCGCTTCTTTGGTTTTGTAATGTGCCAATTCAGGATTAATTTGTTTCAGTACCGCGCCTATTCCATTATCTGAGGCGTCTGTTTCTAAGATTAATTGATATCCTTTCTTTGGATAGGTTAAGGCTATTGCATTATATACTTTGTCTTTGAGTTCTTCGAATGCTTTTTGACATTCATCAGTCCAAATAAACTTCTTATTCTTTTTTAATAGATCGTATATTGGTGCAGCTATTATAGCAAAGTTCTTAATAAATCTTCTAAAGTAGTTCATGAATCCTGTAAATTTTCTAATTCCAGGAACATCTGTAGGTGGTTTAAGCTTCTTAACTTCTTTAATTTTAACTTGATTCGGTGATATTTTCCCATATGAAACTTTGTGATTTAAGATCATTATTTCTTCTTTAATAAATTCACACTTTTCTGCTTTGAGTGTCATTGCCCCCTTTTTTATGCGTTCAAACACCGTTTGAATATGTTTAATATGGTCTTTAATAGTGTCTGATGCAATTGTTAAATCATCCATATATACATATACAAATGGATAGTCTCTAAACAATTCATACATATATCGCATCATATATGCAGGTGCCGTTTTAATTCCCATAGGGCATTTATTAAACTCGTATTTTCCTTTGCCAGGAAAAAATACAGCAGTTTTATGTTGATCAGTTTTTCTAAGAGGAAACTGATAAAAAGCACTTTTAAAATCACAGGTTGAAAAAATTTTATGGCTTGCGAGCTTTTGTAGCAAGACATTGATATTAGGTATTTCATAGGGATCGTCCTTTAGGTATTTGTTTAGGTTTGAGTAATCTACTGCGGCTCTATAGCTTCCGTCAGGTTTTGGTACTATTACTAAGGGTGACATCCAGGTTGATTTGGATGGTTCAATATGTCCGCTTTCTCTAAGTTCTTTGTATAATTTGTCTGCTTGTTCTATTTGATCTTCAGAATATTGTCTGATTTTGTTAGCTTTTACCTTAAAAGGTATATCTTTTTCAGGTGTTGTAAGATCTAATGTTATTTCTTCGAACATTTCCTTGTTAAAGGATGTTCCTTTTTCTATTTTTCTTCTGAATATTTGGATGTACTTTTCAAATATTGGTTTCATTACATGTTTATAATTTTCATGAGTATTATTTATTAAGATTTTTAGTCTTTCTTCTTCTGGAATTTCTTTTTTGTCGATTTCCATTTCATATTTATGGAAATTGAATATTTCTTTTACAGTTTTTATATTTCCAATGTGTTGTTTTTCATGTATTTTCTTTGCTTTATTTGTATAGTTGATTGCCCATATCTGGCGATCATTAACTATTCCAGGTTGTATACATATTCCTTCTTTGGCAATATGTATTGGTGTCGTTACTAAATAGTTTCCTTTTTTGTTTGTTTTTATTGGTGTCCAAGTATATGGTTTTAATATACATTCCTTTTTTGTTTTTAATGGTGTTCCTGTTCCTAATGTTGGTATTATATATCTTCTAACCTCATTAGGTATGTGTCCTAATTCTTCGTGTATGTTTATTTTAATTCTTTTCTTCATTTTTATTGGTTCATTTTTAACTTCTTTAACTTCTATATTAAATAGTTCATTATTATCATTGTGATGACTAAAACTGTCATTGCTACTATAATATCCAAAAGTGTTTTGGTAATCATCTTTTGGTATTGCCGGTGTGCTTGGTCTTCCTGATGTAGGTCTCATAAATGGTGATTGTGAGCCTTCATCTATTCCAATTTCTAGTCCTTCTTGATTATATGGTTGTTCTTTATATTGTTCATTTATTCTATTTAATTCTTCTTGTCGTTTTTGTTCTTTTTGTACTTGCATTTGTTCATATTCTTCTCTAAGTTTTTGATCATCTCTTTCTTTAGCTTGTTGCCAGGTTTCCTTATTTCTGTTTTTATTTGTTCTCCTTTCAGTGGATATTTTTCTTCTTCTAACGAAGTCTGAGTTGTTTTGTTCGCTTTCTATGTTTTCCATAGCTTGTTTCTTTATTACGTTTTCTTTTAGGTTATTATCACTTTTCTTTCTTTTTCCGAAAACATAATTATATCCTTTTGAAAATATATTGCTGGTTTCTTGAATTTCTTGTTCACTTCCTTGATCTTGTTGGTTATTATTGTGTATGTTATTATCATCCTCTTCTATTTCTATATCTCCTTGCTTGTGAAGGTTTCCACTATTGTCTATTTCATATGTTTCTTCGTAGTCAGTAGGTACTATGGCTGGTTGATTATTTAGGTGTATGCTGGGTATACTACTAGTACTGGCCATACTACTAATACTTGATTTCTTTGAATGTGAGTGTCTTGTTACTTCATCATTTATCATTAAGGGTTTTAATGAGTCCTTTTTATCCGGTTTATTAATATTTGGTCCGAGATTTGCTTCTTTAAATCTTTGATAATCTGGTCCTAGGCCTGTCTGTTTTCCTTCACTTTTACTAAGGTTTTTCATAAATTTATCATGTTCTCTTTGGATATTTTTATCCTCTAGGTCACTTTCGTTATCTGAATCTGAGTCTACTGTTTTCTTTATTTCCTCTTCCCTTTGTTTTCTTTCTTTAGTTATTTCTTTTAATTCTTCATCCTCTTTTCTTAGTACTTTGAAAAAGTCTTCATTTGTTTCTATCTTTATAGGTGTTTTCTGTGTTTTTGGGCTTTTCAGGCTTTCTCTCATAAATTCATTATATTTTATTTCTGCTTGGTTTCTAATATCTGCATCTGGGTTTGTTACTGATGTATGGAGTAGCTGGTGTTGTATAGCCTGTTTTTCAAATTCTTGCATCCTTTTGTATTTTTCTAATGTTATATTTAATTGTTTTTCTACATCTTTTTGGTATTCTATCTCTTTTCTTCTTATTTCTCTTTTGACAGATTCTTGTGTTATTTCATTCTGTCTATCAGTCCATTGGATTGCATTCCAAAGTTTTTCTCGTTCAGTTCCAGGGTAGTTCCTTACTTCTTCTGGTAATGTAGGTATTTCTTGTATCATTTTCCAATTTTTATGTACATCTTTTCCATCCATTCTTGTTAATTTTAGATATTTTGTTTCTATATCTGCTATATCTTCCATTAGTCTTTCTAGGTCTGTTACAAGTTCTTTTGAATCATTTTCTTCTTGTATTCTTTTGATTTCTTCTAAATCATTATTCGTTTTATTCCATATATTTGAGAATGATGGTGATGTAGGTGATTTATTTTTCTTTTTGGATGTGGATGGTTTAATTTGTGGTGAATATTTGTTCCTAACTTCATTAATTTTATGAGTTATTTGTCCTATTTTATCATTATGAATGTTCTTTCTTGCTTCATCTTCTTGTTGATTTTGATATCTTTCTTTTCTTTCTAAGCTTAGATTTTTCATTGAATTCATTAGATAATCCATTGGATCTATCGGATTTTCTTGGTAGTTATTTATAACTTCCATTGGTAGGTCACTATATTGTATGCCTTTTCTTGGGTCCCATTCGTTTAATTTCTTTATCCTGTCTGACAGTTCTTTTTCTAGTTCTCTATCTGATGATAGTATGTCCATAGCGTAATATCTCAGCGTTTGTACTTCCTTTATTTGTTCTTGTTTATCCCAGTCTTTCTTTCTGGGTGTTTCTAGTATTGCAGCTCCTTTACATTGTTGTACCATGGTTTTGAATATTTCTTGGGGTAATAATCCCGTTAGCAGGTGTTCGTGGATATCATGTCCACTTCCAAAGATTGTTTCTTTAATTTCGTATGTACGGCCGTTTTTGTCTTTAATTTTTCTAGCGCGAACCACATTATTTATGTGGCAGAGTTGGATATCTTTTCCATACTTATCTAAGACTTTTTTATAGTCTTCTGTTGTTCTTCCTGCTCCTGCTGCAAAATAATGTTGTGTATCAAAACACAACTTGACTCTATCTATCGTTTTTCCATTTGCAAGGTTTTTGTGATACCGATTTTCTTTGTGAACCTTGGATCTAATTTCTATTAGTTCTTCTATTGTAGCACCATAGCATTTGTTTGCTGCTGAGTTTTCTAATAATATTATGACGTCAGTGTCTTTTGTTTGTTTTAATATTTCCTGCAGGTTCTGTATTACGTCACTTTTGTTATTATTCCGAGCCGTTCCAATATGAAGTACGTAGTTCCTGGCT
Organism: Gigaspora rosea; assembly: GCA_003550325.1. Classification (NCBI taxonomy): domain Eukaryota; kingdom Fungi; phylum Glomeromycota; class Glomeromycetes; order Diversisporales; family Gigasporaceae; genus Gigaspora; species Gigaspora rosea. The sequence goes on from QKWP01000611.1 coordinate 238,214, forward strand.
CCTATTCTATGTGCTCTTTGCACTTCTTCTATTATTCTGGTTATTCTCCAGTTTAAGTTACCTTGCTTATTATATGTATTACCTGATAAGTCGAGTCCCATTGTTGCATGTATAACTAGCTTCAATTGAGACTGCTTATTGCCTTCAATAATTTTGATATCATTATCGATATCTGGTATGCCTCTTATCAATGTTATTTGATTTTGTTCAAATTTGTCTTTAAAATCTCCTTTTGCAGGTATATACTGCACAAAGGTTTGTATAATATTGCTTCCGGTTTGGATGACAGCTTCGACTATGTCTTTCCATAGTCCATCACAGGTTATTCCAATTAATTTTTTGCGACTTTGGTTCCTCTCACACTGTTTATAAAACAGTTGGAGTGCATTTGAATCAATATGTGATATTGTAAATAGGTCATATTTGATTCTCTTTTCATGCTCTTTGCGAGTTATCTCGCTTAGTTCTTTAGGTTCTCTAGGAATATCTTGTTGGTTAGGTACTTGTAAAGTAGTAATACTGTGCCTACGCCTTGTTTTCTTTACTTTTGGGATTAGATTTAGCCGTTTGTTTGCTTTACTTCTTTTGTTGGTGTGCCTTATTTTACTTCTTTGTTTTACTTCACTTTTGTTCTCTTTTTTTAGTTCTGTATTCTCATTTATATTAGGTTTCTTAGATTTATTTGTTATTTTTTTATTTAGTTGGGCGCCTTGTTTTACTTCACTTCATGAATGTAAAGGCAATGGCACCTCAACTATATTAAGTTCTTCTTTGATTTGTTGTTAGTTTCTTTAGGTTGGTAAGTTCGATTATTTTTGTAACGTTGGGCGCCTTGTTTTACTTCACTTCCTTTTCTTTTGACCGTGGGTTTTCGAATCTTCTTACTAGCCTTAGGAGAAAGGAAAGGTCATCAGTGAAACATGTATACTCGAAACTTGCTGCTAGGTTTATCCTCAGAGTATACTTCGGATAGGTTTTGCAGTAAACTCCGAGCATTGCCGTGACCGTTTTTGGATTGCTTCAATTGGTAGTGTTGGTGTATAAGAACTCTTTATTTATGTATAGGTTCATTATTAATGAGAATAGTATAATTTTTTTGATCTTTTGATATTCCTATTTGTGATTGATGTTTATTACTGAGGAGGATATATTTTGATTCTGTGTTTAGGACGTCTATTTTTAGATTGCATGTTAAGTATTCGTTAATTTTAATGTTGACTATTATTTTGCCTATTATTTTGACTTCACTTCCTACTGCTTCTGCTATTGCTGGCTTTGATATAACTTTCTCTAGTCCTAGTCTTTTTGCATGATTTATTCCTATTGATGTATTGGTTGATCCTTCATCTAGTTTGAATTCCATTATTATGCCATTTACGAGTGCTATAAAGTAAAATCCTTTTGCTCCTTTTTGTTTGAGCTTATTGATTTTTGTTTGTTTAGGAAAGAATAATTTTTCGTAATTATGATAGGCAGAGTATTTTGGTTAGTTAAAATATTTTTCTTTATTAAAGGTAAATAGTTCTAGTTCTTTGGTACATGAATATGGATATGGATAATTATACATATTATTATACTCTCCAATATAGCCTGTATTTAATTTAGGAGTGGTTCATGAGTATTGGGCATGCTCCCGTTTAGAAATAATAATCATTTTCTAATTTTTCTGAGCTTTTCTTTTCAAGGTTATAACTTTCATATTCATCAGATTCACTTGAATCGCTTGATGATTCGTACTGTTCAGGTTCTTGATAGGATTGTGATTTTTCATCACTTGATGAGTATTCATTTTCAAGATGATATTGTTTTCTAAATTTTGTGAATCGGATGTATTCATCAAAATCTTCTTTCTCTCTTGATTTTTCAAGGTTGAATACCATTGGGTCTTCTACTTCTTCTACGTATTTTCAGTATTTGTAACAGCTATTGGTAAAATGTGTGTCTGTTTTACAATGATCACACCACATTTTCTTATCCTTGTATTTTTCTTTATTAAATGGTTTATATTTCTTTTCGTATTGTCCTGATGAGTCCTTTGGGCGAAATGATGATTTTTTGAATCCTTCTTCTTTGGTTCTGTAAGGCTTGGATGAGTCTTTTCCTTTCTTTGATTCTTTCCATTTTTTGTAGTCTTCTCTAGATTTCCATGTTCTTCCTTTTTTGTCCGTATATCCATTTCCTTTCTTGTTAAATTCTTTTCTGTTTTTATCTTTTGAGAATCTCTCTTTTGAGAATTTCTTTCCTTTGTTATATCCTTTATCTTGTTTCTTTGATCTACAGTCACTCATAAGGTGTCCTTTTCTTCCGCAATTATAACATTTCATGTTTCTGAGAGATACTATTGCGAATTCATTCTTTTTAAATCTATTTTCCTTTTTCCTCTTTTCATTATCATAGAATTCTCTTTGTTTATTTAGGAAGTTTGTTTGTTTCTTTTCTGATTGGTTTCTGAAATATTCTCCTACTTTTCCTGATTTATAATAATCATACACCCTTGATAGTGCTGTAAAGAATGCGGGTGTATCCGTGATTTCATTGTTAATTAAGTTCATCTGGCTTTTGTAGTCTTCCAGTTCATGTCGTCCATTTGGTAACATTCCTTCTAATAGTATTTGTAATCCTCCTAAGAATGATGTGTTGTTTCTACATAATGCTAAGTCGCGGTTAAATTTGGTTTGGAAGTTTGCTGCTTCATCTATTTCAATTAAATATCTTGGTTCAAATTTCATTTTGTTGAACAATTTCTGTTTTTCTTTAATCATTTTTGGTGTTATAAATACTTTATCAAACCATAATCTGAATGATATTTGTCTTGACATTCCATCTGTATCTGCACATGTTAAGTTTCCTTGTCCTATTCCTCCAGTATGTGCTGCTTGGAAGTACATGTTCATTTCTTCAGGGAAATTGGTTTTGTCTAACAAGATTGTTGTTGGGTTATCTTGTACTGATTCCCATTCATGCCTTCTTCTTCGTGCTCCTCTATTGAAGTCACTTGGGAAGTATGTTGTCAATTCATTTTTATGTGTTTCATATAATATGTATCTGTCGTAATCAAAGCATGATATCGCCAATTTGTGTATTAGGTTCTTTAAAAATACTACATTATATGCTCCTGCATCTGCTGCGTTTCCTGCTATAAGTCCTGCTATATTATTTAATGCTATTCTATTATATCCATTATTGTAGTTTCCAGTAAAGTATCCTGTTGTTAATAAGTCCAGTGGTACATATACTTGTATTGCATGTTCGAAATGATTTCTAAATTGTACCCAATTTGAGCCATTGAGTATCATTCCATTCATTAAAGTTTTAAAGTTAATTTTGTTGAGGTCTGGAAATTCTATAGCGCCTGCCATTGTGCGTCAAAGTTTGGTTTTATTTCTGTATATAGACAAAATTGTATATAGTCTTTGATATGTAAGTTCTCTAGTTCAAGTCCTTTCTCTAATACTTCTTTTTCTTTAGAAATATGTCCAATAGTTATATAAGTTAATGAGTCTTTTATTTCTGGGAATTTCTTAAGTTTATCAAGGAATTTCTTCTGATTTTCTTTCTTTTTCTTTGATATTTTTTCAAGTTCCTTTTTATATTCGTCTTCATGGGTTCATAGTGCATTGATTACTTTTACGAATGTATCATATTCCCTTATTGTTAATGTTGTTTGATATGAAGGTACACTATCAAAATATCTTTTGAATTAGTCTTGTAATTCTCTTTTACTTGAGTTGTGATAATATGTATTTGGATATATCGTTAGCCAGTAGTTGAGTTCTTGATTTGTGAGTTTAATTGTGTTACTGTGTTGCATTCAAGTATTTTTGGTTCGTGATTCTGGTTAAATATTCTAAGTCCTGTTTATACACTTTTACAATGTTGCTAATATATTCTTCAAGTTCTCCTTTCCTTATAAAATTGATAATATATGCTTGTACTAGTTCTGCTCTTGCAGGTTTATTTTGATCAATTATGACCTTGCTTTGTTGAAATATTATTTCTTCGTGTTGTTCTAACTGTTTGTACTTTTTGGGTTCTAAATCGATATTTCTGAGTTCTTTGATTCTATTTTCAATATCTTTGAGGTATTCTTCAGGGTTTAATAAGTTGATGTTGTTATTATTCATTAAGCTGTAGTTACAGGTGTTATAGTACTATCAATTGCTGATGCAAGTTGATATATTCTTTGTTGTTCTTTTTCTGCTAATTTGAGTTTGTTATTAAGTCTTTGTTTATATCTGAAGTATACTGCTAATATAAATATGAATACTGCTATTAATGCTATTACTATGTCTTCAATTATTACGTTCTGATCTTGAAAGTATGAAGGTGTTACTGTTGCAGTTGCTGTAGTTGTCTGAAATACAGTTGTCGGTTGTGCTGTTTGTTATTGTTATGTTTAAGGTCTGAGTTATTGACTGAGTTATTGTAGGTACTGATATTGTTACGAGTGAGAACTGTTGACTCATTTATCTTCTTCCGTTGAAGATATTGTTTCCTTGTTGGAGTGCTTGTTGGTATTGTCTAAGTTTTCATTGTTGATCAGGTGGTAGTCTATTGATTTGTTCTTGAGTTAGGGTTCTAAGTTCGTGTTGACCTAATTGAAAGTCTGGTACTCTATTGTTTCTTCTTAAGTTCCTTTGTTTTCTTTTATTACAGCTTTTGTGTATACAGATGGTAATAAGTACTATTAATGCGATACTTATAACAGTAAGTGTGATAATTGTAGCAGCTTCTGGTAAGATTGGTGTAATTGGTTGTTCTTGGGTTTGATTCATTTAGCAGCAGCCTGAGTCGTTGTATTGAGCTTCGTATGATATGTTTGGATTCTTTTGTATAGTCTCTTTTTATATCTTTGTATTGATATACAACAAATAGTAATTGTTAATATATAGATAAATATTACTATAATTAGTGCTTGTAATAATGAGTATGCTAAAGGGTTCTTTGATATATCTCCTGAAGTGTTATCAATTGTTGTTAGTACAATAGTTTGGATAGTAGTCATAGATTGTATGTGGAAGAATGTTTGTGTTTGTGAATATATTTGATCACGTGGGTATATGCTTTGGTTTGTTCTAATGTTTCTAATTATATTGTTTATAAATGAAGGTTCCTTAATAGAATAGTTCATATACAGTTATACTAGTATTATTGTTCTGGCGTGATAAGATATTAAAATATTACGTTGGGCACCTTTTTATTTGTATCTTGGTGGTTGGTTGTTTTGTAATTGTGATAATTGTTGGGCTAACTGTTCTATGTTGATATTGTTTAAATCTAATGATATTGTAAATAGTGTTTGACTCGTACCTATTGGTGCTTGTGTTAAGTTACGCTTGTAGGCTAATTTCCTTTTTCTAATTCTTCTGATACAGATTCCTAATAATATGGCTATTATTGATAATGCAGCTGTGATTGTTGATAGAATTTCTATTGCTAAAGTATTGTTTATATTGTTGTTTGGAGCATCTGTAGATGTAGCTAGTATTGTGATTTTGGCATTTGTTGACTTTGTACTTGGATTCTCTTGGGCGTTTGGTATTGTAGGAGTTGGTGTTGCAGATATTGTTTGTGGTATTGGTACTGAGATTACTATATCAGCTTGTACTATGGTTCGATTTTTCTGTTGATATTGGTATTGTTCTGAGGCTAAAATTACTAATATTATGAATAATATTATTTGGTGTATTAAGGCTGTTTTGGCGTTAATCATTGAGAATTTGTTTTGGCGAAGTTGGATGCCTTTCTTTGTTCAATTACTGTACTGTATTGTATTTGTTTAGAATCTCGGCATTGAAATACTTTGAGTTCTGAATTAAATGATTTGTGTGGGTGAATAATTATGATTGGTTGAATATGATTCTTTTGGCGCTTGTTCGTTTTTATTTTGTAGGTTTAATAATGGTATGGGTGTGTGGTCCGTAGGTAACAGTTGAGTAGTTTTTAACCAAGTTTCTCTGGTTTCTTACTACTTTTTGGATTAAATATAGCCTGAATGGCTTGCTGTTCTGGTTGAATTTGTAGTAGTTTGGTTAAATTTTCTAAGGTAAAGGTGTCAGTTGGTTGAGCGCCTTATATTTCTTTTAAGTATTTCTTTGCTTTTAATTCTTTATTGTTTATTGAATGTTAGTTAATACAGTACTTTTGTTCAATATAGTTTCTTGTTTGAGGTAGCTATTCTCAAAGTTAGTACTCAAGAGTGCGCGCTATTTCACTTTTGACATTCATTGAAACTTTTAGTCCAGAAAGTTTTATAGTTAAATACACTTTATTAACAAGTTTTTCAATAAGAAATATGTTTATATTTAATAAACTTTGATTTTATTTATAATATTTAATATACAATAGATAATACAGTTGAATAATAATAATGTGTAATAGTAAATAAGAATATACGCTATATAGTTTAATATCATTTAATATATTGAGTATGTTGGTGCTAAACTAATATTCAAGGTTCTGTACGGTATACGGTAAAAATATTGTGGTATAATTTTCGATTTTTAATACAGTAATATGATTAACGAATTATAAGGGTAATATTAAAATATGAATAAATACAATTTTAAATACTAAAATACAAAATACGCAAGAATAACTATCATGTAAAAAATTCAGGTTTAAATAATTATTTTTGATTAATAAAATACATCACGTTAATTTTGTTTTTCTATCTATTTGATCACGTTAACAAATTCGTTGTTTACGTGTTATTGTTTTGATTGTTTTTTGGTAGTTATGCCGATTTCTGTACCAGCCAGATTAGTGTTACGGTTCGATTTTCAAGTTTCCGATGTTCGGTTTTCTTCATGGTCCAATTTGTACAAATTTGGAAGATGATCTTCTGGGTAATTTTATGTGATACCCTGTACACGCTATTCGATACATTAGCCCAGTGGTTTACTAACTTATAATCGATAATCGTGCTTTAATTAGCGAGTAATCAGAACTCCTAATTGACTAGTTGAATTTTAAATAACGACTAGTGACTGCAAGCACTAACTTGAGAATGTTCTATACGTGATTTAACTAATAATTATAAGTTATACAATGAAATTCTATCAGACGAAAAAAATTTAACTATATACCGGCCGGGCTGACCTGCAGGAATGTAGGTCAAGGGCTGACCCGCCCGCCCGGCTGATGTGCTGAGGTCAGCCCGTATCACTACTCTCCCACCCTAATAGTTACAATAGTTACTTAATTATAACATTATAATTTTTACGAAAATTAGATGCTATGCCGTAATTAATTCTACCACTGGCAAAATGCCGTAATTGCCGTAATTCAGTAATTCTACCACCAACTATTGTACAGGAACATAGTGAATTACAGTACTTCTATAAAGAACTTTTAAAAATTTTTGCTATAAGAACTGTCAGTTTCATTCATTTTTATTCATATTTTGACTTTCCATTCGTTGTTATTCATATTTTGACTTTCCATGCGTTTATTATCCATATTTTGATTTTCCATTCGTTTGTTATTCATATTTTGACAAAAAATAGAGGTGGCCTCATACAGTATAAGGACATAATAAATTCCCACCCAAAAAAAAATAGATGTGTATCAAATACCACCAATCTACATTATATGATGGATATAACTGACATATATTTGATATGTAATGGATAAAATACTGTATATGTTATGCGTCGTTTATTGATTCCTGTTATTCAAGGCTCGACAAAAAATATTTGTGAATCCAAGAATAATGCTTTGAAATTGGTGTCGATATGAGTTTTACCAATATAAATATTAGAATAAAACATCATTGCTATTATATAAATATTTAAGGCGTTTAGTTAGTTAAAAAAAATATATATATCACATTTAGAATGAATCATAATCGTTATTATAAGACATAATAATAATGACATATTGAACACTGGAACTATGCTAAATGTAATGAATTTATACGAAATTAAAGCAAATTCTTTTTTTTTTTTTTTTTTGACGAAAAAATTTTCAACACATAGAACATTTTTGAATTATTTGTTTTTCGGCAGTGATAGTTATAAGTTTTTTTTTGGGTTTAATTTTTTGCATGAAAGAATTAAGATTTGGACCATTACCATTAAAAAAAAAATTATATTAACGTTAATAAACAAAAAATTAAATTTAATATTGATAACAACAAAAATAATACTTTTTTACAGGTTTTTTCTTTGGCCTCCATTTTCTGTCGCCTGATGCGCAGCACAGATCACTTCATAAAAATTCTCTATTGGGCACACTTGTGTTGAAGCTATTCTGTCATACCGATACGAAGTATCTTAAAAGTATTAATAATCCAGATATTAGCTTTGACTCGTGCAGAAGTTTTGGATTTTAATACATTTAAACATTCATTATAGCGATTAATATCCATTAAGCTTCGTTGGTTGACATGCTTTCCTGATATTCCATCGAAGGATTCACGAGATTGAAAACTATATGTTTGCGGCTCCATAATATCAACAAAGAAAAAAAATAATAAAGAATTATAAAAGTAATGATAAGATAATTATTTAACGAACTTCAATTATTAATTTATTTAATTTTTACTGATACTTTATTGATGCATTATTTAACGAACTTCAATTATTAATTTATTTAATTTTTTTTACTGATACTTTATTGATGCATTATTAAACATAGAACATATTTAATAAGTCTGATAGCCATTTAATCAATAACTCGAATAACTCGGGTTATTGACGGATCAGTAAAAATCAGTGCCCTGAATGACGGGATCGATCATCTTTTAAATTCAAAAGTTTATCATGAATCCGTTCCATACATAATTATTCAAAATTTTTTATTATAATATACGTACTGTACATTGAGAATGAGTCGGATAAAATGGGAAATAAATACAGTAATACTTTGATCGATCCGATTAAAAATAGATATAAAGACTATACATCCATAAATATATTTTTTAAATATATAAAAATTTCAACCTTCGTCTTTTTATTAATACCTATTAATATGAAATACGTTTACTTTCTATTATCTCTTTTTACATTCCAAAAACATTTAATGATAATTAACGCTCAAGAAAACCCATTAGCAAAATTATGGGGTATAGAAATAAATGAATTACAAAATTATATTGAAAGAGAATTAATTTTAATTGAGGCGAATAATATAGTAATAAAATATTTAAATGAATCAAATTTCGCTCAAACTTATATAAATACAAAAAATAATAATTAATAGTTTATACAGTAGATATGTCTAAGGTTCCTGAAATACTTTCTATACATGAAGTAAAACAATATGAAGAATTCTTAGATTTTCAAAAAGTAAACAATTCATTAGCTTATTTAAAATCCTCATTTAATGAAATAAAAAATTTAGCTATACAGAAGAAACCAATAGCTATAATGTCCGGGATTTTTCCAAAGTTAAATAACATTCTTATAATAGTAGATTATTTGGAAAGAGATGCTAATGAAACAGAAGTTCTTCAAGAATTTTTAAGATCTATCAGTCAATATAATCCAGAAATATTTTTTGTAAATCCACCAGATTCATCACATACTAAAAGGAGCTTTGACAAGAGAATAATATATCAAAGGTTATTATGTGGACAATGTATACAAAATAATCTTTATGGTAACTTGTGTTCAGCGGGCTTCTTTGCAACAGCTCAAAATCATAAATATCTTGTAGCTGCAGGACATTGTAATAATTATGACTTTCATAATATAACAACATTTTCTACATATACAACTGACCCTGTATTAATTGGAGAATTTGCACTTTATTCTGAAAATCATGACTTTGGTTTAATCGATATAAAGAATATGAATGAACGTCTCATGGAATCAACGAGTATATACTTTCCAAATCAAGATCATTATGTTGAATTATTTATCAATGAATTCGGTAGACCTACATCTGTCCATGGTGCACATTTATGCAAAGCTGGTTGTACGACTGGTGTTACTTGCAATTATATAGACGCATTCAATGGTTTTGAAATAAAAGAGAATGAAGAAATTAAAGATGATTTTATCCTTACAGGCATGTTTGAGGGTCAGCGAGGTGATAGTGGAGGGCCTGTATTTGCTTTTACAGGCTTGCATGCAGTGACTTTAAATGGTATACTTTCGGGAAGTTTAGAAGAAAACACTCCTGTCGGTCCTGTTGGTTTTATAGTTCCGTTAGAAATAATGCTTAATGAAGCTAATTTAACTCTTATTACTAGTATAATTGACCCATTAAATATGGTTTTGAATTTATTTTTATTATTATTTTTTAATTTTCTATACTGTTTATCATTTGACTATAATTTATGAAAAATCTAGTCTTGTTTAACTCGATTATAAATAAGTCCAGAGATATTAAACTGTTTAAACAGTTGAAAACTTAAGTATAAACCAAAATATTTATGTAGTTTAATATTCTTGATTTATATTTTATTTAAAATTATGTCAGCAGAAGAGTGAGCAAGATATAATGAATTAACTTTAGCTATGAAAGTTTCTTGTATGCATTAAATATATATAAGAAAATATATCTATAATATAAACTTTTATATCAAATAATACTTAAACCAGCTTTCAATTTTAATACAATACTAAATATAAAATATCAATATTAATAATACTAAGTATTATATCTTTCCTGTAGAATAAAAATTGTAAGTGTATAAACTGTGTGAAATGGTGATATTATTATTTGCCTATTGCTTGGAAATGATTTATGAGTTAATTGAGCCTTTTTATTAATAGACATATCAGCAAAATCAAACCTTTAGAAGATTTGGTTCTTTTTTTTCCTTAACGAAAACTTTAAACATGGAAAACCTGGTTCATTCATTGAAATTGATTAGTTAATTTAATACTTCTACTCATTGTTTAATTAAAAACATTACCGGTATTTATAATTTGTCAATTGATATAGTCCCAGTTATTATTAAAATAGAGGATTTAATATTAATAATTATATTGTTTAATTTTAAAATTTTTGCTTTTTATTTCAGTGATTTCTTTTTGGTTGTTGATTTATAGTGTTATCCCGAAAAAATGTGATAAAATGCAAAAGATTCAGGTATATTATAAGAAAAAATAAAGACCTGAGTATATTATAGAGAACAAATTAAAAATCTAAACCTAATATAACGTGTGTTTTCATACATTCAATATGTTTTTAAAAACCTGTTCTATAAAACTAAAAATTTTTAAATATTAGTACATTTTTTATATATTATTAATAAATAAAAACAATACATTTGATAAACAATTATATTTACTATAAATATAATATAAAATGAGTATGTTTAGTTTTTTATTAGCATTTTGGTAGTAATCCCCATTAGATTGTCCGCTAAAATGAGCTCCCTTAGTTGATTTTAAATACCATTCAAATGTTTTTCTCTTCACTTATACCATTTTGGTAATAGATTCTTGCCCACTAGAATATCCATTTTTAAAAGATTTCAAATATGATTTCTTATCTTAAAGATGCCTACATTACTTGGTAGCTTTGCTCAATATATAATTACTATCAGAATCAATACTTCAGCAAATTTCAAATAAGTGCTTACTTTTTTTTTTGTCTTTGAAAACACCTATACCACCTTGATAACAGTTTCAAACAGATATTAGTCCACTAGAATTATTGTATTTGACAGACATTAAAAGCCATTCAATTGCCTTTTTTTCGTCTTTAAACACCTAAACTATCTTAATAGCATTTTCCAACTCCAAATTGACAAAATACGGAATTATGTGAAGTTTATCATTATGTAATAACTTTTTTTTAATGCGCGAAGTATAAAAACCTTTAAATATGAATTTCTAAAATTGGACTGTGACAAGATCTTATGATCAAGTGATTAGAACCGGACGAATTTTATACCATCCGATTCGTCTCGATGAGGCGAATCAAATGTATAAAATTTACCCAGTTCTGATCACTAGGTCGCAAGATATGCGGCTTGGCTACCTCCAACTCCCTTATATCCTATAAATATTTGTTTTTTTTTTGTAAAGCATCATAAATACAAGCTTGTAAAAAAAATTCTTTTTTTTTTTTGTTAAAGCAATATGATTATATAAAAATCGATTTTTAGAGCAGTGTAATCTCATAAAAAATCTAATTCTTTTTGTTACTGACCATATTGATTGGTTTTATTATAACAATAAATAAACAGTCGTCAAATTTTTATAATAATTTAATATACGACTACAATATAATATTTTATATAATATATAGTATGCTAGTTTTATATACTCCAATGAGATTTTTGTAGCATATTCTGCTACTTTACCCAATTATACAGTACTTCTATTCGTAACACTGTCATTTGTGGGGTTGTGCAAATTTTTGTTATCCGGAAACACTTAATATATGGCTTGATATTTTTATGCATGAAATGTTAAATAAATATTTGAAAATTTTACAATATTGAAAGCAAATAAATACATACAATATTTATTAAACTTTATTACATATTCTATATAAAATATTCAAGCATACATAAAATATTGAAGCAAATATTAAAATTATTTAAAAGTCATCCAAAATTAAAAGTGCAATTAAGTTAGTAAATGTATTGTCAATGAGTAATTTTTCCATGATTTGTTTTTTTATTTATTCGTTATTTTTTTTAATTTTGATTTCATCCTCTTGACTAATCTGCATTTCAAATTGACAATAGATTAAAACTGTAATAACGATAGAGTCATGTAATGTTACAGCACGTGAAGTTTAAATGCAAACATTAACATTTTATTATCCAATTAGTTTCAAGATTTGTTTATAAAATAACTATCCTCTACATGTTATGATATGTATTCAGTATATCATTTCATTTCTAGAACAAATAAAACCCACTATCTTTAGTTAAAAGTTAATACATATACATGTGAATGTTTTACGCACTATTAGCACAATAGTTCCAAATACATTTTACATTAATAATCAAAAAGTAAATGCGATAAATGGTTAATAAAATGAACATTTATCAAGAGCATACAAGGCTTGGACATATACAATTAAATAATAACAATAAAATGAGCCACATGTACGTACGTAGTAAATAGTGTAAATAGTAATACATAAGTCCAAATAATATTTTACACACATAAATATTATAACCAGATTACTTAATTCTACACATTGAATTATAAAAAATATGACAAATCACGACTAATAGTATCAGTCATTAATTTAAATTTTCGATAATATAATAATATAATCAAAATAATTTTTTGGGCACCTCATCATTATTGATAATTCATCTACCTATTGTTTAAACCAATTTCATCCTATTATTGTATGCACACATCTCATTAAATCTATAAATTTATACTGCACAATAACGCATTATAAACTGAGGATAGTTAACATTGTGAATTAAAAATCAGTTGCCAAAAATCACATGACTTAATAATAAGAGATTTTACATAATATGGTGCAGTGCAAAAAGGTTTGTACACCAAATTTAAATCAATTTTTTACAGTATATATATAATTTTGTTATATTTTAATTTAAATTAATTATTTATATTATTTTTATTACTGTATTCTATTATAGTTATATTTTTTATCATTAATAATATAAATTCAAAAAAAAAATAAAAAATAAAAAAACTTTTTTAAAAAATCATATATTAGCTATTTTTAGACCAAGTATTGTAGTATAACGTGCTTGTATTACGCAAGTGCCTTGGTGTGTATATAATAAATATAGGGGGCTGGTAATTGTACCCCCAAAATTGGTATTTATACCCCCCAGCCCGGATTCCGACCCTTCCGACCTAGTCCGTGTAATGTAGTACAAACAAAGATCAAGTGACTTTTATATATGTTACACAAAGGCCCAGTGCATTGTTTTTGCAAAAATAATTTTTGGTTACACGCCGCTAATGTCGTGTAACGTTACACAAGTCTAATTTTGGTACCCTAACCCGGCATTAAGCTTAATGCTGGTGGGCACTATCATGATAATGACCCGGCGTGGCTAGACATAATTCCGGCCCACCCTAACCCTAAATCTAGTGGTACCCTAACCCGGCATTAAGCTTAATGCTGGTGGGCACTATCATGATAATGCCCCCGGCGGGGTTAGACATAATTCCAGCCCACCCTAACCCTAAATCTAGGAACCCTAAAAACTAATTGTTCGAAGCAACTTCCAATCACAATACATATACTGGTTACACGACATATGCATCTAGTATATATACTGTGATTGGATGTTGCTTCGAACAATTAGTTTTTAGGGTTCCTAGATTTAGGGTTAGGGTGGGCCGGAATTATGTCTAACCCCGCCGGGGGCATTATCATGATAGTGCCCACCAGCATTAAGCTTAATGTCGGCAAAATTAGACTTGTGTAACGTTACACGACATTAGCGGCGTGTAACCAAAAATTATTTTTGCAAAAACAATGCACCGGGCCTTTGTGTAACATATATAAAAGTCACGTGATCTTTGTTTGTACTACATTACACGGACTAGGTCGGAAGGGTCGGAATCCGGGCCGGGGATATAAATACCAATTTTGGGGGTACAATTACTAGCCCCCTAAATATACTATATAAAATTTATTAAATTTGAATTACGGGTTATAGAGAAATTACTTCAAAGTTATAAATTCAATTTAAAAAAAAAACACATTAAAAATAGTATAATTTAATTTAAAATCTATATACTGAGCTAAGTTCAAAATTATAAAATAAGAACAAAATTATAAATTCAATTTAAAAAAAAAAACACATTAAAAATAGTATAATTTAATTTAAAATCTATATACTGAGCTAAGTTCAAAATTATAAAATAAGAACAAAATTATAAATTCTATTAAATTATATCTTTTAAATAAAAAACAGTTAAAAAATTCTATGCAGCAATTTTTAAGAAATTTTATCTTTTAAATAAAAAACAGTTAAAAAAATTCTATGCAGCAATTTTTAAGAAATTTAACCTCCAAAATTTTTATAGATTTTTCTAGTATTTTATATGTTTTACTATATAAATCATATAAATTTTTATATAATAAATATTAAAGAAAGTTGCTATTAATAAATTTTTATTTTCTATATAAAATAATTAAATTTTGAAAACTATAATAAATTTCCCATAATCTAAAAATAATTAAATTTTGAAAGCTATAATAAATTTCCCATAATCTAAAAATTATTTTTTTTTTAAAAAAAATTATTAAGTTTATATGTAAAAAATTTTTTTATTAATTTTTATTTGGTGTACAAATCTTTTTGCACTAGATCATATATATATGTTATATATCAGTTAAAATTTTTACCGATTGGAATATACATATGCCAAATTTGACCCAATGATAAGATACTAATTTTACCGAATGCGTAGAGGAAATATATAAATAAAATAAACTAAAATTTATTTTACCACAAATATTCGATGCAATAGTTAATAATTATACAGTATGAGTAATCCAAAATGTGACATAATAAATTGTTTCAAAATATAAACTTTGAAACTGTCGAAGTGCCCTAAAGTACATACAATTACTGTAATTTACAGACAAGATTATTCTACAGACGGTTAATTCACAGACAAATTCATTTTGTTGACAACATATTTAGCCAACAATTTCTTCATAAATTGCACCAGCTTTACCGTAAATTCTCGAAACAACGTCCATGTCGCTATTTCGAGAATTTATGGTAAATTTAAACTTAATTCTAATGACAATGACTAGAATTAATTTGTCTGTGAAATCTGATGTCATTAAAAAAACTGCCAATAAAACAAATTTGTTTGTGAATAAATCGATTGTAAAATAATCTTACCTGTAATTAAATTCTCTGCGAACTAAGTTGTCTGTGAAGTAATTTTTGATGAATTGATGCTACTGAATAGAATATTAAGTAAAAACTCAATAAAATCGAAATAAATCATAATAAATACAATTTGAATCTTAAGGCAGTCTGATAGCGATAGAGAATATTTTACCTGATTTCGTTTTACCATATGATACATATTACTGCGTTCTCAGAATAACACAAATACAAATCTGGTGTTACAATCGGTTGGGAGAGCTTAATGAAATTAGGCCAGTTTAGTTCAATCGTGAACAAATTGTGATTAAGGTTAAATGGTTTAAAACGATAACTAATACACATAATTACGGGTATAAGGGTCCTTTTTATTAATATGAATCAAGCTCTTCCTCCATAACTTAAAACCAATCTCATATATTTTTAATTCGTATGGGAGCTTTAATGGGCCGATTTTTTACTGATTTATGTGATATTTTCAAATGATCTACCTGATTTTGTACGACAGAATTGGTTAATCACACCAATCAAATTTATTTAAGTGATAATTAAATTTGTTATTTTTTTGTTTTTTAACTCGAATATAAGTTCACCATGAGTCTACCATGAGTTCATCATGAGTTCACCATGAGTTTTTGTAAGTTAGAAAATCCTTCAACATTAGTTAGAAATGTTTATATGACTTTAAAAACAATTTTTACGTATTTACTTTGATCTTTGTTTAGATGAGAATCTTAAATTTTAAGAACTTCGTTGAAAGACCATTTTATTGAACTACCCAAAAACACTATTATATACTGGCTTTTTCACTAAAATCTTTATGTATTTCGGTGTAGACCATTAACAAATAAAGGTAACAAGAAGTGTTTTTTGTTAAAAACTGACTTTTATTAGATTTTCAACAAACTGTTTGTATAAATAACTTTATAACGCAGTTGACTGATGAAATAATTACTGTTATGTTCTTTAGGGATACGAAAGCTTAGTTCGTGTATTTGAGACGAGTAAAAGTTGTCAATGGGTTTAATGTTTGAATAGGTTTTGTGCTTGTACTGTCAGTATGTAGTACGTATCATGTTTGGGCCAATTAATTGTACCGTAATAAAAGTTTATATCAGGGTGTACAATTGGTTTGGATATATTAATAAATACTACTTTTTCTACACTTCGCATTACGTAATTTTTTTTGTGTTTACAATTTTTTATTTTTTCTTGCGTGAGTTTTTTTTTATCTTTCCATTGTAATTATTGCAGTATCTTAAAGTGATGAATTTTAAAAAAATTAATCAATTTGATTGGTTAACAATCACATGTAGATCTACAATAAGAGATATCACATTTTTATATCATTCAAATCAGTCAAAATCGGCCCATATGCGTTTGGAGATTCAATCTCCAAACGGGTGATCAAATCTCAAATCTCCAAACGAGTAAATTGATCACCCGTCTGGAGATTTGATTACCAGTTTGGAGATTTGATCACCCGTTTGGGGCTTTGATCACCCGTTTGGAGATTCAATCACCCGACTATGCCACAAAATATGCCAAAATAAGAAATAAATAACGATAAAAAATTACAATACTAACTAAAAATAGAAAAAGTTGAGCATAAAACACCGGTAGGCTCATAAAATTGGGACAACAAGCCATGCGCGTACGTACGTACGTGAAAGAGTAAATATGCAGTCACATCCCTATAAGATTTTGTGGAGTAACGACTTTCAATTGACATATAACCATACTGATATTTACATATCACTCCGTTCTTGGTATATTAACCTAGTTGTGGCTAGGGGTACGGTTACGGTTATAGCTGTTTGTGACCGGCTATAGCCGTAGCCAATTCTAGTCGGTCAGAGGGGCTTAGCTGACCGACTAAATCATCAGATCACGTGAAATAATGCATACGTCATTTGTTTACTTACTAACAAAATTGACCTAAACTATAATTATCTCAAGAATGTCTGATGATCATGATCTAACTGCCGTTAGAATCGGAAGAATTGGCTCTACAACTTTAGCTAAAGGATCAAAGAATCTTTACATAGTAAAATAATTGATCGACTATAGTCGGCTACTAGCCGGTATGATCGACCGCACTTAGCCGGCTATATGCCAATAGTCGATAATAGCTGACCGAAACCGACCGTAACCGACTGAATCCATCCCTAGTTGTGGCACAGAAAAATTTGGACAACACGAGCAGCATAAATAAAAAAGCCACAATTAAAAATAATCAGATTGTTCAAGAACTGCAAAAGAACAAGAAATTCAAAAAATCACATTTGTAACAGAACAAACTGCAATTATGAGTTTTTCATAACATAAAATAATACAATCTGCACCAAACATTTGGATGCGTATTACGAGATGTGTGCAATAATCAAAGCAAACTATATCGTTATACAAACTCAGATTGCATGGTATATATGAAAAATAATATACTGCTCAATTCATGTACTGTTTAAAGATAATCATGATATAAATATACAATATTAACGAGAGCCATGTGAAGCTGTCCAAGTGATGTTTAAGTACAAGATCACGGTTTATTCCGCCCTGATTATAAAAGTCTTCTACACTGTTATGTTCTACGTATTATGTTCTTGGTGTAACTTAACACAGAACTATAAAATCTAAGTGTAATATAGTTTCAAGTGGTTGCCAGAATTGCTAAAATTATATCTTCAGTGTTAGCATACAATTGTTCTATTCCATTGTTCTATAGATAATTTTAAGTATTAAATTATATTAAATAATTATAGATATATTAGGTATATATTTAACTTTTTAATCTATTTTTTATTTTATTTATTGCAAATTAATAATATTATATGTAGCAAAAAAATGATCTATTGTCTTATTTGTGAAAATAATTTTTCTATTGACACTGAATTATCCTATATGATATAAATTTATAAATTCCTCAAGTCACAATTTAAATAATTTTTAATTATTAAATATAGCTACTGTATTTTGAAAAGAATTTCGAAATATTATAATTCAAAAAAAGAAGTTTTCTATATATAAAATTTCAAAGATGATTGAAAGTACAACTACGATATCAACTGAAAAATCATCTGGCATAAAGCTTGATCCGACAGAGGAACAAATTTTAAAAGATCAAATTAGTGTTATTGAAAGAAAAGAATCATATATTACTTTATATCGATTCGCTACGAAACTTGACTGGATAATAATATTTATTGGGTTAATTTTCTCAGCGGCTGTAGGAATTGCCCTGGTAAGTTCATCATAATATTTCTTTTTTTTGTGCAATTTATATTTCAAAAATTCCCAATTTATAGATATTTCAAATAAATTTGACAGACTGGTAGACCAGTCCTATATGGGATAGTGACCGATTATTTTACCCGTTTTCAAATTCAAACAATAAGCACTAATGAGTTTTCCGAAGAATTAAACTATTACTTCTTAATTTATGTATACTTTGCAATTTTCATATTCATTGTTACATATATATCTATGGTTACTTGGTTGCATACTGGTGAAAGGTTGTTTTATAGATATAATTTTAACATCAAATTCGACTGTTCAAAAAAGGGACTAATCTTGTTATGTTATTGGCGCTATTTTCAGAATCGCCCGACAAATCCGTGAACAATATTTCCGCGCAATTCTTAGGCAAAACATAGCTTATTTTGACGAATATGGTCCAGGTGATGTTACCACTCGCATTACTTCTGATATACACTTGATACAAGATGGCGTCGGTGAAAAGGTTTCTTTCGCTATTTTAGTAAGTTCACATATATATATATATATCAAGTTACGCATTAATTTATTTTTATTTGTTATTCATTTTTAATTAATTATTTATCTTCATTTTTTTTATCATTTACGCAAATTATTTCATCATATTTATTCTTTTAGTATATTTCGCATTTCATTTCATCATTCATTATCGCATTTATTATAAGTTGGAAAATGACACTCGTGATAGGCATCCTTATCCCTTTTCTTGCTATCAATAGTGGTTTAATGATTAAATTTAGCGCTATTTTTACGAAAAGAAGTTTGGACTTTTATTCTAGTGCTGGAATAATTGCTGAAGAAGCTATTTCAACCATCAGAGCTGCGGTGGCCTTTGGCGGTCAAAAGAAACTCTCTAACCTTTATGATGCTTACTTAAGTGAAGCAAGAAAAGAAAGGCTTAAAAAATCTTTGATGATTGGTTTTGCTCTTGGTTTAATGCTCCTTGGCATCTATACAAATGATGCTTTGGCCCTTTGGTTTGGTTCTATAATGATTATTAATGATGAATTATCTTCAGGACAAGTGTGTTTGTTTCTCCTTTTTTTTTTAAAAAAAAAAATTTATTTAAACTCATTAGTTAATTTTTTTTAAAGGTTAATAGTGTATACGTTATGGTTATGACTGGCTTTTTCAGTCTCATCAATTTTTTTGACTACATTCAAGCTATTAGTCTTGCTATTGGCGCTAGTTCAAAATTATTTGAAACTATTGATCGTGTTCCCTCGATTGATATTGCTTCTGATACCGGTGATAAACCTGAAAATGTTGTGGGTCATATCCAATTTAAAAATATAAATTTCATTTATCCAACACGTCCTGATGTTAAAACTTTAAATAATATATCTTTTAATATTGAGCCTGGTTCTACAGTGGCTATTGTTGGTTCTTCAGGTTCTGGTAAAAGTACGATTGTATCTCTTATACTTCGTTTCTATGATCCTCTATCTGGTGATATATTTCTTGATGGACATAACATCAAATCTCTTAATTTAACTTGGCTTAGAAGACAAATCGGTCTTGTAAGTCAAGAACCTGTACTTTTTAAAGCAACTATAGCTGAAAATGTATCTTATGGATTGATTGGTTCTATTTACGAAAACTTACCAGATAATGAAAAATGTGAAAGGATTGTAAATGCTTGTAAAATGGCTGATGCACATAATTTTATTATGAATTTTCCTGATAAATATGAAACTATGGTTGGTGAACGTGGAATCTTATTATCTGGTGGGCAAAAGCAACGTATCGCGATTGCTCGTGCTATTATTAAAGATCCAAAGTTTTTGTTACTCGATGAAGCTACTAGCGCTCTTGACTCACAAAGTGAGAGTATTGTCCAAAATGCATTAGATAAAACCTCAAGGGGTCGCACAACAATAATTGTTGCTCATCGTTTATCTACTATTCGTAATGCAACAAAAATTATTGTGATGAATAAAGGTGTTGTTGTAGAATCTGGCACACATAAAGAACTTATGAATAAAAAAGGTTCTTATTTTAAACTTGTTGAAACTCAAGAGGTTCAACAGACTTTAAAGGATGGAGAAGAATTCAATATATTGAATTCATTTATGACTCCACCAAAAGATGGAGTTACTACACTATTCACTATCAAAGATAATGGTGATCATCAGATTAACCAAATTATTCATGCCTCTTCTCATTCAATTTTGGATAAGCAAAAAGCAGATATTGAAATAGGATTAAAACATAATAACCATAACTACACTATTTTGGAATTGATTAAGAAGGTAGTAATAATCAATGGACCTGAATTTTTTATGCTTTCTATAGGTATAATATCATCAATTATTAATGGTAGGTGAAATAATTCATTTATTATATAGCAATCCTTTATAAAAAATAAAAGTGTTAAACTATTTATTTAATTTTAGGTTGTGTATACCCAGTTTTTGCCTTTATCTATGCTAATATTATTCAAGCATTTTCAAAAACTGGTGATATTATATATCATGAAGTAACTTTCTGGGCACTTATGATTCTTGTATTTGCTATAATAATTTTCTTAGTGAATGTTATCCAAAATGTTACTCTTGGAATTTTTTGTGAAAATCTTACTGAAAGAATTCGATCCATGACTTTTGCTTCTATTTTACGACAAGATATTTCATTCTTTGATGAAGAAAATCATAGTGTAGGCGCTTTGACTAGTCATTTATCATTAGATGTAACTTATGTTAATGGTTTGTTTGGTGTTACACTTGGAAATTTATTACACGTATTGGCTACGATCTTTTCTTCTGTAATAGTGTCTCTTATAATTGGTTGGAAACTAACTTTAGTCTGTTCATGTTCTATACCTTTAATGATTGGAGCTGGTGGATTACGTATAAAAATGTTAAGTAATTTCCAACAAAAAATTAAGAAAGCTTATGAATATTCTACACAATTAGCTTGTGAAAGTACTGAAAATATTCGAACGGTTGCTGCTCTTACTTGTGAAAATAATTTATGGGAAAGATATCATAATTTATTGGATGAACCCATGCGTCAAGGTCTTAAAAATGCTTTCTTGGCCTCCATTCATTTTGCTTTCGCAAACTGTGTTATCTTTTTAGTAGAAGCTTTAACATTTTGGTATAGTAGTAAATTATTTCTGGATCATGAATATGATCTTAAAAGAATGTATACAATTTATGTGGCAATTATAATTGGATTATTGTTTAGCGGTCGTGTGTTTGCTTATGCTCCAGATATAGCTAAAGCAAAATCTGCATCACACTCTATCATGTCATTATTAGAACATGTTCCTAAAATTGATACATGGAGTCAAGATGGTGAAAAGATTAAGACTGTTAAAGGTCACCTTAAATTTTCTAATGTTCATTTTCATTATCCAACTCGACCTAATGTTCCAGTTCTTCAAGGTTTAAATTTTGAAGTCAAACCTGGTCAATATGCTGCATTGGTCGGTTTTTCAGGATGTGGTAAAAGCACCATAATGAGTCTTATTGAAAGGTTTTATCAAGTGACGAATGGTACAATTACAATCGATGAGATGGATATTACTAAAATAAATGTGAACAGTCTTCGTGAGCACATTGCTCTTGTAAGTCAAGAGTCATCATTGTATGATATGACTATAAAGGAAAATATTCTTTTGGGTTGTCTACCTGGACAAAATGTTACTCAAAATGACTTAGAAAAAGTATGTCGAGAAGCAAATATTCATAACTTTATAATTGGGCTACCTAATGGTTATGATACATTCATTGGTGGAAAAGGAATACAGCTTTCTGGTTATTGTCTTATGTATTGTTTTCGCATGATTTTTTTTTTTGAAGAGTTTATATAACATTACTAACTTTTTTTTCAGGTGGTCAAAAGCAACGAATTACTATTGCAAGAGCACTTATTCGAAATCCAAAAATTTTATTGCTCGATGAATCAACATCATCTTTAGATTCAGAATCAGAAAAGGCTGTACAAAATGCTCTTGATGCTGCTGCTCATGGGAGAACAACCTTAGCAATTGCACATAGATTATCAACAATTCAACATGCTAATATTATATTTGTTATAAAAGATGGTAAAGTCTATGAACAAGGCACACATCAAGATTTATTAGAACTAAAAGGGTTTTATTATATGATGATACAAAAGCAACGTCTGGGTGAATTAAATTTATAAATATTAATGTTCATATTGTATTATAATTAGTGTAATGGGTGGCGCTTTGCGCCACCCAGTCTATTTAGTAATTTGTTTTTTTTTTTTACTTATAATAGATCTTACAAACTATTGTAGTACATATAGTACGTAGTTGAATTTGTTTGCATTAGAATTATCATAATTTCTACTGTAAGTTACAATAACAAATTCTTTTACAGAACTTGCTAATCCAGTGAATATAGTATGAGTTAATTTGGTTTAAATTGGAATTACCGTATTTTCACGAAATAACGGGCATGGGCGTTATTTCGAATAATGGCCCGAATTAAGATTAATTTAGGCCAAAGTTCATAATTTCACCCCTGCGCGTTATTTAGCGAAAATATGGTATGTAATTTCTACATGAAAATTCTGTCATAGAACTTGTTCACCATTTTGTGACTACAATAAAATGATTGAGGGTGTTTTCAAGATCCCTCATTGTGATTAGCCAGTGATCGAGACGTTGCTCAAATTATTGCAATTAATTGAAGGGTAACTTGTTAAAAATTCATTGTGCAAAATGTGGATTCTAAATTTTATCCAATCCGAGCAACTCTATGAAAAAAAAGATTGTCTCACCTCCAGATTTTATTCATCAAAATGGTAACTCACTTTTTGGTTTATTCAGTTTATAACTAATTAAAAATTTGCCTCCGATCCATTGCTTAATTTTCTGGAATTACCCGATAGGTCCGGTAAAAAAAAGACAAAATTTTCTGATTCCATGTTATGCGAACAGAAGAATTAACTTTGCGTGACTTTAGATGTGAATATGAATTAATTTAGCC
>QKWP01000612.1:3963-40546 GCA_003550325.1 Gigaspora rosea
ACGAAGAAAGTAGGTTACCTTGTAAGAAAAATGGGTTGTCTATGTACAAACGTTAAAATTTTTAACTTTGCAATATAAAACTTTTTTTTCATTAGGTAACCTACTTTGGTCGCTTAAGCAAAGTTGTTCAGCGCGTAATTTTACTCGGTCCAAGGTCAAAACACGTTTTTTGGCCATTTTCTAGATGAAAAATAGGGGCAAAATTAGAAAAAAAAATTTTTTTTAAAAAATTTTTTTAAAAAAAAAAATTTTTCTAACTTCGGCCCCATTTTTCATCTAGAAAATGGCCGAAAAAACGTGTTTTGACTTTAGATCGAGTAAAATTATGTGCTGAACAACTTTGCTTAAGCGACCAAGGTAGGTTACCTAATGAAAAAAAAGTTTTATATTGCAAAATTAAAAATTTTACCGTTTGTACATAGACAACTCATTTTTCTTACAAGGTAACCTACTTTCTTCGTCTAAGTAAAGTTGTTCAGGGCATGATTTTACATATAATTATGATCTTATAATTGACAAATATTTGTTTTTGGTGAAGTTACATTTTCAGTTTGTGCAAAGATGGCAGAACTGTAACTTGGCACGAAAAGTTTTTTTATTCATCTCCTTTTGCTCTATATAATCGCAAAATTTAATTTTAAATTAATATGTAGGTTGAAAAACATCATCACTTCAAAGTTTATAGTAATTTTATATAGTCAGACCTCTCTAAATGCACGTCGTCGGGACCAGCTCTAGCACGTGCATTTAGAGAAGTATTACATTTAGAGAGGAAAAATCTATATATGTAATATTAGTTGGGCCCAAGAAAGGACGTGCATTTAGAGAGGTGTTGCATTTAGGGGGGTAGCATTTAGGGGGTCTGACTGTATGTAATTTTTTAAAATTTCATATATATGAAATTTACATGTGACAAATCGGATGACTGATATATATTTTGTTCTTTTAAACATATTTATTTAAGTGCTTATAGTTGATTTGTATAGTAAAATTTGGACTTTACTATGTAGCAATTACTAAAAAACCAAAGAGGTTTTTTAGCGATTACAAGTAGTTGCTATATAGTAAAGTCCATATTTTACTATGCAAATCGACTATAAGCACTTAAGTACAGTCAGATCTCTATAAATACAACCTCCATAAATGCAATACCTCCCTAAATGCACGTTTTTTTCTATTCCATAAGATGTTATTAGTGCTAAATGCATGTTCTATATTCTGTAAATGCACGTTCTCTTGAATAACATTTTATATTATACTAACCTCCCTAAATGCACATAGCCAATCAAATTTTAGTATTTAAGATAGGTTATATAGTTTTGGTAGAAGTTACACAAACTTGATGATCAAATTTTTAAAGCTGCAATTTAATTGGCTCACTCTAAATGCAAACCTCCCTAAATGCACATTGTAGGCTTGTCCCTTCGAGTTGCATTTATGGAGGGTTGACTGTAAATACCGTAGGTTTCTGAAAATAAGCTACCTCCAAAAGAAGCTACCCCCAGATTTTCAGAAAAATTTTTAAAGAAATCATTAACAGTTGCTACATATAAACCTTTTTTTTACTATGTAAACTTCAAAAGCTTGATTAAGTAAAGTTGTTCAGCACAACGAAATACATCTATAGTAAAAATTTAATAGTATTTGGACAACTTTTTATTAGTATGTTTTCAATTTTTCGAAAAATTTAACAATCTGAAAATAAGCTACACCCACGATTTTTTATGTAACTTTTTGGCCAAAAATGGTAGCTTATTTTTGGACAAATACAGTATATATAAAAGAACAAATTACATATTCTACCAAATTTTATACAAATTAGAGAAGTTTAGCTTTAATTTTTACATTCATTGAATATATTTTTTTAAAAAAATTTTAATTTTTTCATCATTAAAAATCAAATAATAAAATGTTTTTAATCTTGCTAAAAATTTTGTAATATATGTATTTTGATCTTTCAAATAAGTTTCTTAAATGATAATTGTAGTAAAATTTGGACTTTACTATATAGCAACTATTGTCGATTATGGGTAGCTTATTTTGTAGTTTAATTTGAATCTACTTCGAGTTCAAATTTTGATTGGCTATTATTTTTGCATGAATTATATGACTAGGATTTTGTATAATCTAACTATTGATCAAAGTGCAAAAATCCAAAAGTCATATGGTCTCTGTATTATGTTGTACATAACTGGGTCAGAAGGATTGGAGCTGGGATAGAAATAGCAATTTCCTACCAATTATAATTTGACATATGTCAAATTGCAATTTTAAATTAACATATATTATTTTAAAAAAATTGATTATACAATATGTTGATACATATATATAACAATTTTTTATATAGTTATTGATTAATAATTGTGACATATTATAATTTTTTTTTTTTTTTTTTTTTTTTTTTTTTTTTTTTCACTTTGGCAGTTTCACCAGTACTTTATTAAGATACAAAGTATATCACTATATTAATACACTTGTTTACTCCTAATTTGCAAGCCTGACATTACCCGGCTACCCTAAGGTGCCAAGTGCAACCTACCGTACTAGTTTTTTTAAGATCATTCAGAAACTAGAGGCTGTGTTAAACCAGCCTAAGTGCCACATCAAAATGGCTTTTCACCGAATAATACTCTATTACCTATTGCCGACATGCACAAATTATAAGAGCCTTGCTTCTGCTCTATTCTTCTTCTTTTTAATTCTTCAATATTCCTTTCTCCTTTGTTAGTAAAGCTTTCTGCATGCCTTAAATTGGGGTCCCTCTTCTGCCTTTTCTTTTTAGCAGTACCTCTTGAGAACAAAGCCTTCTTTTTCTGTCAGTTTCTCTTGTGCGTCCACTGGATTCCTTCCTTTTGCTCCTATTCCACCATTTTAACGCATCTCTCTCTCCAGATTACTTCATGAAAGTAGTCCCATGCCATAAGAGGAAAATACTGCAAGATCAATTTCACGTCGTTACTTGTAAGGCCTAATTTAAATAAATCTTCTTCAGTATACATCTTATACAAGCCCCTTATAAGGCCTTTTTTTCTTTTTTTTCCTGTGTACTGGCACCAAACAGAAAATCACAGAGTTGTTGTATTGAAACTTCGTTTCTTCTTTGTCTTCTTTTCCACATACTTTATATATATTATCCTTATAAAAATCAGGACATGTTATTTTAAGACTACTAAGAGTCGGAAACCTACCATGCAAACACTTGATTAAGAAGTTGAGTTTCCTTCCTTTATGCATTGAGGTACATCTCACGCCACTTTGCTTTTTAATTCTTCTCTATAGACTTTCCCACGCCCATGTACGGTAGTGGTCCTTTTTTTCTAGCCAACTAGAAATGCTTAGCATTCTCCAATCTGCTGCTATCATTGTGTCCTCAATTTCTTTTATAACCTTTCTTTCGCACTGGCATTTTAATAAGATTGTCTCACCAGATATATTGAACCTAATTCTTAAGCTTCATTCGGTATTCTGTATCACAAGTAGAGGGGCTGCTTGGTCTTCTTTCGCTAGTACATCTGCCCTATCGTTCCAGTAATTATTACTGTGTCCTTTGACTTTAACCATCTCTACTTTTAAATTTTTTAATCTTTTTGTATCGAGGATCTTGAGTAACAAATTATAGTTCTTCTGATGTAACCACTCTTTATTCGACCTGTGATTTTCACTCCTATTAATTCCTAGGATTGCAGCTGCACTATTAGTATAGATCTTGACCTCACTATCTTGCGGAAACAATAATAAGACTACCCATATTGCTGCTAATTCGGTTCTCGTCAAAGAGGACCATCCTTGTATACTGTGGTTCCCCTTCTGGATCATTTCTTTTCCATCTTTATCAACCTGTATCCATCCTAAACCTTGCTTACAATTCAAACCGTTTTCTGAGATTTTCTTGTGCAATAAACCATCTGTATAAAACACTAGTGAATTTCTTGCTATACTAATATTTCTATTTAACTGCTCTATTAGCAGATTTTCATAATAATAGCTAAAATTCTGTCTCTTTATCAATTCTATTTCTATTCTATCTAAACTTACTACCACTGTCAGGCTTGCTTTAGAGATTCTATCTAATTCCTCCTTCCTAACTACTCGCTTCTCTAATGAGCTTTTAACAATATCTGTCGATACATCAAAAACCCAGTCACCCTTCTGCATTTTGACATCCTGAATTGCTGTTGTTATATTTGTATAATTTTAGTATCATTTTAAAATATTAGTATTAGAAAAATATTATAAAGATAATAAGAATAGTATAAATTTTATCAAAATAATCAAATCTGTAGTATTAATTTTATTAGGAAAACTTTTCTCCGTTCTCAAAAAGGAGTTATTTTCATTAATAACTTGATATCATAACTCATTATTATAACTCGTTATCATATCTCGTTATTATAACTTGTTATCATATCTTGTTATTATAACTCGTTATCATATCTTGTTATTATAACTCATTATCATATCTTATTATTATAACTCATTATCATATCTCGTTATTATATCTCGTTATAGAGAAAATACTAAGTTTTTACAGATATATAAACCCTACTTTTTCTCTCAAGTCAAAGCAGGTTCTGTCCTTTAATTCTTTTCCTATATAAAAATATTTGTACTTAAAATATTATATTTAATAAACTGATATTATCCTTTAAAATATAAAGACATCACCTTTATATTCTTTGATCCTTTATCCATCATATAAAGGACCTTTATTTTGTTGGTTATTAATTTATTTGGTTGGATTATTATTCTCTTATACTTTTGTTAGCATATAATTTTCGTTAGCATTATTATTCTTGGATTTATTTTCTTTTATTATTGACTTCTTTGATATTGTATATATTTCTTACTCTCTTACACGTTAAGTCAAGTGATATAGTTTCTTGCCTAAAAGTTACTATATTACAGTTTTGGCGACGACGACAGGACCTATAACTTCTTGTATTTGTGATTTCCAATTTATTTTCTTAAATTTGTTAAATTAGTGATTCTTAAATTTTTATATCAGTTTAGTTTTTGGATTAAAATTTTTTGGTTAATTTTTTTTTAGAATTATACTTTTTTATATAGTTGCAACTCTTTCTTCTAAGTTCCTTTACTCTCTTTCATTCTTCTTTTCTTTTCTTTTCTTATTTTCTTTTAAATTTTCTTTATTTCTTTTAACTAGCTACATCAAACTATTTTAAAATTTTTCTTAACCCCTTCTTATAGTCGTAACACAAAGCTTCTTTTGAATTACACAAAAATTATATTAGTTACACGAAGCTTCAAAAACTCGTACTAGTCAGAATTATATAGATCTTTGATTTTTGAGTAACGTTACATGACCAAAATTTTATAGTATAGGAGTTCTATTTTATATTATACACTATCCTATAACTAGTCTCTTAAAATATTAGTTAAATCTTAGTCTACTATTATTATTTATTATCAAAGTTCTTTAAATTTCTTTCTATATTCTCTCGTATATCTTAATATTAATCCCATACTTGCTATATGCAACACTTTTCGCAAAAATACTTTGACTTCACTTGGTATTTTCTTAATCATATTCCTAAGAAGGAATATAATAATCTAATTGAAACTCTTAAATCTGCTATTAATTAACTCCAATTTGGGTCTCCTTTAAACTCTCAACAGACCGATATTTTATTTAAATATTCTAAATTCTCTGACTTCTCTTGGGAAAACGGCAAATCATACCCAACATCCAAAGATCTTTGGAATAATGGATGAGTTATTGACCAAGGATTCCAAACTCCTTCCCATCAAATTATTGATTACTTAGAATTTCTAACTCCGGATAATCCTCAAAGTGTTTTCTATCCAACTCCTGCTATTCCACAACAAAAATCTCTCCCTCAACGTACCTATACTTCATACCAGTGTGCTAATTTGAAACTTTACGAAGAAGAATTACCTAATAACATTAAATCAACTGACGGCATAAACGATCTATTTAAATATCGCCAACTCCATGGCTTTTCTACCTACTTTTTCAAAAAAGAATTGTTATCGTTTTTATTTAAAATGAATTCATCAAAATCTAAAGATCAAACTGAGATTTCTATTGATGTTCTGCGTGAAGAAAAAAACAATGTCCCGGTATTCTTTGAACCAGTCTAAATCATTAGAAGTATCTCTTGATTGTTTTGTCTTTGCTTCTTTATCACTTTCGCGAAGTTTTAGAAGGTCGTGGCAAGGAATTTTCTCAACAATTATCAAAAAAATCGGTTTTGATTAAACCTCTTTATGAATATTGACCAATACAAGCAATGAATAACTAATCATAACTTCCTATACGAAACTAATCAAGCTATAAGTAGAAGAAGATATAAAGAAAGACCTGATCCTAGTTGTTCTGCTTGTCATTCTACCAACGAATACTATATCACCGAAGAATTTTATAGATTTTGGAATTGGTTTCATTCTACTTATAAAGCTGAAAACCTTTTTGCTTACACTGTTGATTATTTTAACGACGCATACCGATTACCAATAACTGAAGATTTAATACCTCATATTCATCGATTAATAACTACTATCCGATATCAAAATAACCAACCCCTACAAGAATTTGATTTGATCGTACCAGAAGTAATTGAAAAGTGGCAACAAACTTGTGAATTCATTGATTCTGCTGCGCCAACTGAAATACTAGAAACAAATAATTCGAATAATTCAGAAGATTCCAACGGAGCTATTAATTTTGAAGACCATTCTGAAGAAAATTCTGAGAAAAACTTTGAAGAAAACTCTACATCCTCTTACTCTTTTAATCTATCTATACCCACTATAAATAACCAAATTGAGCAAAATCATAATCAAATAAGATGAAGCCTACATAATACTCGACAAATTCTTAGTCAAATAAAGGAGACTATCAAAAATAATGACTATATCCTCATTACAGAAGAATCTAGCTTATTCACTTCCAATAATCATAATAACTATCAAACCACTTCTGACCATTTGACTAATACCAACAACCTCCAATCTTCTGATATTAACTATTCAACTATCGATAAACCCCAAATTAATAATTACTTTGACGATAATATTTTCTCTAGTTTTGTTAGTCAAT
Source organism: Gigaspora rosea (assembly GCA_003550325.1). Taxonomy (NCBI): domain Eukaryota; kingdom Fungi; phylum Glomeromycota; class Glomeromycetes; order Diversisporales; family Gigasporaceae; genus Gigaspora; species Gigaspora rosea. The sequence continues at coordinate 11,045 of QKWP01000612.1, forward strand.
TAGGAAATTTAACCATGTCTCAAAGTGGTAGAAACAACAATAGACGAACTAATCAAAATGACGATCTGCTTCATTTTAATGAAGAAGATGATAGAATGACTAATTTATATATAAATGACAATTCACAAAGAGGTGCAGAAAATAGAAAAGTGCCTATTAGACCAAGTAATAATAATGAAGAATGTTAAGATAAAGATGAGGGTGATGATAATGAAAAGGATGAATTTAATGCTAAGGATGCTATAAAAAGCATTCTAGAAGGTTTAAAAGAAATTGTTAATAATAATGCCGAAAGACCAACTACAGCTACCAATCCAAAGGAATATAAAATGATTGACTTTCCTACTTTTTCTAGTAACCAAGATGAAGACCCGGTTGAATGGTTTGAAGCTTTTACTAGAGCATGTGTTGGTAATAACATTTCAGAAAATAGATGACTCGCTATAGTTCCTAATTTCTTTAAAGGCAATGCTCTATCCTGGTATAATCAAAATCGATTCAACTTTACTTACTAGGACAACGATACCCATACAAACCACTCCTTTATCCAACTTTTCTCTGGAAAGTTTAGAGATCCATTCAAAGTATCCCAATGGCATTATACATTAAGAAGTAGAAAACAAAAACCAGGAGAGACTGTTGATGCTTATAATTCTGCCCTTAAAGAGTTATAGCAAAGAGTCAATCCCAATAATAATTATCCTGAAGTAGACAAAATTCGACAATTTGTAGATGGATTGAGACAAGAATTTCAAATACCTGTACAATCAGAAAACCTAATAACTATTAATCAAGCAGTAAATAAAGCCAAAGCTATCGAAGTAGCTTACTCTAAAAGAAGTTCCTTATCGGCTTATTCCTTATTACCTACTACCTACTAACCACAATTCTTTGGAAGATACACTGGTCTAAATCAACCTATCATACCTGCTCAACCTCAACATAGTCTACGTAATGACTTAATGGAAGCAGTTCAATATGTTACTAGAACCATGCAGAATCATAATCAGAATCGAAACTCTCAAACCCAACAAAATACTTCCTCTCAAAATAATAATAACAATTATAGAAATAATAATAATAACTATAGGAATAACAATAACAACAATTATAGATCACCTAACAAAGAAATAACAATTGTTTGAAATGTAATCGACCTGGTCACTTTGCTGCTAACTGTTCCGCCCCTTTCTGTACCAACTGTCAACAGATTGGACATGGTACTCGAAATTGTCGTTTTAATCTAAATTGGAGAAATAACAACAATAACAATTATAACAACAACAATTATAATCGAAATAACAACTGTAATAATAATAATAACTAAAGAAACAATAACAATTATAATAACAATAATTTCAATAATAACAATAACAATCCTCCTCCCAACAATAATAATAATAACAATAACCAAAACCAAAACAATAACAATAATTATAATAATAATAATAATGATAACAACCAACAAAAACAACATTTAAACTAGAAATAGCATCTCCAGAGGGTGAGCATGCTAAAGTCCGAAACCCTCAATTGATAATAACAATGAAGATGTTTATTCATTCTTAATGGATGAAATTGATTTATTACTCGACCAAGAAGATAACAAAACTAACAAAAATAACAATAATATAGATGATAAATTTTATAATCTCTGGACAGATTATAATGAAACTATAGAAATATTGGGGATGAACTTGAATGAAATTGATTTTTATCTCGAAGATAACAATCAAAAGAATCAAGTTAAAGATACATTATTTACTACTGCTGAAGTTTTGGGAAAAGAAATTAATGTTTTTATTGATACTGGTTTAAAAGGATGTGTGGTTACTAAACGCTTTCTTGATAAAATGGGTCGAAATATTGATAAACCAAGTAATGTCCAAGTTGTAGACATTACAGGTCATAAATCTGTTCCTTTAGGCAGAGTTAAGGACATTCCTATCCAACTTGGTACAAAAATCACATTAGTTGATATGCTAGTAACAGAATCTAAAGAATATAATGTAGTCTTAGGAAATAAATATTTAGATAAAGTCCATGCTATTATTGACTATTATGGAGAATTCATGAGTATTGGGATTGCAGATCAAATAGAATATGTCCCAATCTCTTGTAAACAACGAATTACAGATCCTGATACAGTATATCCAATTAATTTTAAAGACTATTATTCTAACCAGGAATTAGAGTTAGAATTAGAAGATAACAACTTTACCGAACCCATATACACTACTATTCAAATTGGAGATATCTTTTCTCAACTTGATGAACAATTAATTGCTAATGTAAAAATTGAAAATATCAATAACTCTTTAAATCCGTCTCCAGATGAAATATTCAAATTAATACAACCAGAAATCAAAGAAATAAAAGATAAAAAGAAAGAAGACCAGAAAATTTCTATCCCTATTACTGAAGATAAATCAACGTTTATTGGACATAATCTTGATGAACAACAAAAAGAAGATATAACTCAATTATTACTAGAAAATTCAGATATATTCGCCACTAAATTTTCTGAACTTCGAAAACTAATGTCATATATCATAGCATAAATACAGGTGATTCGTATTCTATTAAACAAAGGGCATATAGAGCCTCCCCTGTTGAACAAGATCACATCCAAAAAGAAATTGAAATAATGGAAAAGGATGGTATAATTCGAAAATCAGAAAGTCCTTAGAGTTCCCTAGTTGTTCTAGTCAAAAAGAAAAATGGAAAACTACGATTTTGTGTTGATTTTAGAAAGTTGAATAGTACAACTAAAAAGGATACTTACCCTTTACCAAGAATTGATGAAATGCTGGATAATCTTGGAAATGCTAAATGGTTTACTTCTCTTGATTTAACCTCCGGATATTAGCAAGTAGAAGTAAAAAAAGAAGACAAAGAAAAGACCGCTTTTATAACAAAATTTGGTCTTTATGAGTTCAATGTAATGCCATTTGGACTCTGCAATGCCCCTTCTACATTTCAAAGACTAATGGACATTGTTCTACAACCTGTATTATGGAAGAAAGCTATGGTATACATCGATGTCATTAATATTTATTCTGAAATATTCAACAATATATAAAGATGTCCAGGAAGTATTCAATCTTATTAAAGACGCCAACCTTAGAATAAACCCAGAGAAATGCCATTTCTGTACCAATTAAATGCAATTTCTTGGCCATATAGTTAGAATTGAAGGAATTAAACCTGATCCTCAAAAGGTTAATAAACTCGATAAACTTCCACCCACGAAAAATATCTCTCAACTTAGAGCCTTCCTAGGCTTAGCATCGTACTATCGCCGATTCATAGAAGGATTTTCTAAAAAGGCTGGACCTTTACTTAAATTACTTAGAAAAGATGAAAAATTTAAATGGAATAAACCACAGCAAGAAGTATTTGATTGGCTTAAACAATGCTTAACTCAATCACCTATTCTACAATATCCCGATTACTCTGAACCTTTTATTCTATTCACTAACGCTTTTTATCAAGGACTTGGTGCAGTCCTATCCCAAATTAAAAATGGTTGAGAGCATGTAATTGCTTATGCTAGTCGAACTTTAACCCCTGCTGAACAAAATTATAGTACCGTCGAACTTGAATATTTAGCAGTTATTTGGGCCGTAAAATATTTTCGGCATTATATTTATGGAACGAGATTTACTTTAATTACTGATCATAAAGCCTTACAATAGTTACTTAATTCATGTACAATCAATGATAACAAAAGGATTAGGGCAGTGTCATTAATCACCTGATTATTTTTTATCAGAGGCCTAACCCCCCTCCCCCTTCCTTAATATATAAATAGTCAGGTTCTTATATATAATTTTAACTTTTTTTACCCCCCTCCCCCCCTAAAAAATCACCTGATTTTTGTTACTCCCCTTACAAGATAGAGATTAACCCTACAAGAATATCAGTTTGATATTAAATATCAAGCTGGTAGCCGGAACAAAAATGCTGATTTTCTCTCACGCCTACTTGAATACTTAAAGGACAATGGATAAAAAACAATATAATCAGCTATATCAATACCTCTCTACCCTACAATTTGACAAGGACGCTACTAAACAGGAAAAATCTCGAATCCAAAAAGAAGCTAAAAACTACCTTATTGAAAATAATAAACTATATCAACGAAATAAGAAAAACCTCAAAGAGTAATCAAACATGATCAAAAACACATCATCCTATATACATTACACGATGAACAAGAAGTATATTTAGGAATTAGTACTACTTATAATAAAATCAAAGAACGATACTTTTGGCCTACCATGTACAATGATATTAAGGAATACGTTCAAACATGTGATATTTGCCAACGTAGAGGACATGAAATACAACAACAAAATCTACAACCTCTAGAAGTGAAATACCCATTCCATCGAGTTGGAATTGATATTAAAGGACCTTTACTACCTACCAAACAAGGCAACAGATATATAATTGTTGCAATGAATTATTTAACAAAATGGCCAGAAGCAAGAGCCGTAGCAGATATAAAAGCTATAACTGTAGCTAAATTTATTTATGAAGATATTGTTTGTCGACATGGGACCACTACTATATTACTTTCTGACCGAGGATCCAATTTCATAAGTGAAGTAATAAAAGAATTGTGCCAAAATCTTCTTATAAATTATCAGCATACTGACCTCAAACGAATGGGATGATTGAAAGGTTTAATAGAACTATTGGTGAAGCCCTTGCTAAAATTACAAGTTATAAATACAAAGAATGAGATGAAATTCTACCTTCAGTATTATTAGCTTATAGAACCATGAAGCATGGTACTACTAGGTTCACTCCATTTTCTCTTATTTATGGACGTGAAGCCAAATTACTAATAGAAACAATAGTAGAATCTTACTATGAAGAAGATTTAGTATTCTACAAAGCTTTATTAAAAAGAATGTTCGAAATAGAAGATGTTTTAATTAAACAACAAAATGAAGCTCTAGAAAATATACAAGCAACACAACAAAATCAACAAAAACATCATGACAAACACATCAAACATGATAAATTAAAAATTGGTGACAAAGTTCTAGTTGCCAAATCATTTCTTAAAAATATATTTTCTGCTAAATTAGAAGAACAATTTATAGAACCATACATAATACATAATATATTAGATTTTGGAGTTTACAAACTACAAACTTTGGACGGCAAAAAAGTGAAAGACCCAGTTCATGGTGATAGACTAAAATTGTACCATGACAGAAAAATTAAAGATCTTCCAGTACCTCAGATTATCATCACACAAGACCTTAATACAAGTATTAGNTGTACCATGACAGAAAAATTAAAGATCTTCCAGTACCTCAGATTATCATCACACAAGACCTTAATACAAGTATTAGATCGTATAACTAAAATATTTATAAATATACCCTTTGTTCCAAATTTACTTTAAATTCCTCAGACCCTAAAAATCCTTTTATAACATTTTTCATTATGGACGTAATAGAATTAAAAGATTTAATTTTAACAAATTTTTCTATAGAATCAATTACAGGATTCTATAATTTTCTAAACGAATAGAGAAGAAAATCTTTCGAAAACATTGAATTAAAATTAACAAAAAGAAATATTATCTTCGTCAATAATAATAACCAGTCTGCTGAAGATATTAAAGAATTCTTAGAAAACCTTCTTGGTACACCTTTAGAAGATGAATCCATATTTCCTACTTTTAATGAAAATACTGAAGTCTTATCTGAACTAAATTGTGAAGGATTATTTGAAAATATCGATATGATAAATATCCAAGAAACTTTAATTGAAGTCAATACGACTTATTCTAATGAAGTAATTCTACTGTTTAGAATAACGAAGCAAACTTAATTAATGAAGATAGACCAGAAATTGCCAAAATAACAAGAGATTTGAGTCTAAATTCTGAAACGAATAATGTATTCATCTCACCTTTCTCTGGCAATAATGAAATAATTATCTTCAACGAAATTATAAAAAACTATTGAAAGGTTAGAAAAAAGTAAATTAAAAAGAATTCCTAGACTCGAAGCTGCTTACTATCTAGGCAAACTTTTTGACGAATATAGAGACCAAGAACAAACAATAAGAAATTTTAAAAGAACACTTTTAGAAAAATTCGGAAGAAACAAAACAGACCGCATAAAAATTTGGGCAAACCGAACATATAAATTATTTCGAAAATATGGTCTTAACAGATTATATAATTCTTTAGAAATTTATATCACAGATATTGAAAAATTATCACTAACACAATTCGAACAATTATTACAATAAAATTTCATATAAAAAGAAATATTCTGGATGAAAGCAAAAGTGTATGCATTGTGACATGCAGCCCATAATATAACAAGAAAAATCAAACCACGTTGATGAATACAACAATCTGATTGGTCAAAATTCTATACTATATATATATTTTTATTTATTATCAATTTCATAAATATTTATTATTTTTATTTACTTATTAGTATTAAAATTTTTATTACTAACTTTTTAAATTTTGCGGAGCAAAATTTTTGAAGGAGGAAATAGTGTTATATTTGTATCATTTTAAAATATTAGGATTAGGAAAATATTATAAAGATAATAAGAATAGTATAAATTTTATCGAAGTAATCAAATCTGTAGTATTAATTTTATTAGGAAAACTTTTTTCCGTTCTCAAAAAGGAGTTATTTTCATTAATAACTCAATATCATAACTCGTTATTATAACTCGTTATCATATCTCAATATTATAACTCATTATCATATCTCGTTATTATAACTTGTTATCATATCTCGTTATTATAACTCGTTGTCATATCTCGTTATTATAACTCGTTATCATATCTCGTTATTATATCTTGTTATAAAAAAATCCTAAGTTTTTACAGATATATAAACCCTACTTTTTCTCTCAAGTCAAAGCAGGTTCTGTCCTTTAATTCTTTTTCTATATAAAAATATTTGTACTTAAAATATTATATTTAATAAACTGATATTATCCTTTAAAATATAAAGCCATCGCCTTTATATTCTTTGATCCTTTATTCATCGTATAAAGGACCTTTATTTTGTTGGTTATTAATTTATTTGGTTGGATTATTATTCTCTTATACTTTTGTTGGCATATAATTTTCGTTAGCATTATTATTCTTGGATTTATTGCCTTTTATTATTGACTACTTTAATATTGTATACATTTCTTACTCTCTTATACGTTAAGTCAAGTGATATAGTTTCTTGCCTAAAAGTTACTATATTACACTGTGAAAATTTCTTTCTTCAGTATCCATTGCATTTGCACCTTATCTGTCCATTTGCTTGAATTGCTACTAATCTAATTTTAGTCCCCTCCTTACTGACCGATGACCCTTTTTCCAATAGCACTTTTTTGTTTTCTTCTCAACTACTCTTTGTATATCTATTTTGCTCTCTTCATTCTTCATTAGCACCTATTCTTTTCTTCTCTTATCAAATGAAATTTTCTTTTGCTTAATCACAGGCGCCAATTTATTCCCTTCTAAAATTTGAAATTCCTGTCTAACTTCTCTTGTAATAGAATTTGAAAGGACCATTTCCTCAATGTTTTTAAACTATTAAGGTATTCTTCTTCTATTCGATTTGTCTTTGACCGCATATACTAGCTCCATGTAATAAGTACATTACCCTGTCCATTGAGAAGTTGGCCCAAGAAAAACAAGTCAAGAGCTGCTAGCACCTTGGCGTATTTGATTACTATCTTATCTTTGAGCAAACCACGAATTGCTATACCAGTACCATATAGCTTCCAACTATCTTGCGATGCTCTAATAGAAATATTAATTTCTTTCACTCTTAACAACACCAATATAGTTTGGTTAAATTTTCATAGCTTTTCCAAAAGATTTGGAATATCAACATTATGGAGTCTGGAGTCTTCCACCAAGCCAGCTAGTTTGTGCCCTTGCTCAATTCTAATTTCTGTAATAGTACTAATCTGACTTTCGTCATTTAATCGATTGAGAACGCTAGTAATTTGCTTATTAAGCAACTTATTCTCTAAAGTTCGAAAGTTTCCAATATTTTTATGTGTTACCACATAATTAGGTGTCATGATCTGGAGCTCGAGTTTATTTTTTGCTAACCTAATAATCAGCCAATGAATTTTGTTAATCAGTACTTTTGACATTCTTCATCACCAAAATTTGCATGGGATTACTATCGATTTTTATTATTATTGGATAGTAATCGATTTAAATCCCCATAATAAGGACTAATGATTAAGATAGTAATCAATAATAATCAGTAATAATTGATAGATATCAAATTAAAAATCACAAATAACAATACTATTATACTGTATACAGTCAACCCTCCATAAAGCAACTTGTAGTAACAAGTTTACAATGTGCATTTAGGGAGGTTTGCATTTAGAGAAAGCCAATTAAATTGCAGCTTAAAAATTAGATCATCAAGTTTGTATAACTTCTACTAAAACTGTATAACCTATCTTAAATACTAAAATTTGATTGGCCACGTGCATTTAGGGAGGTTAGTGTGATATAAAATGTTATTCAAGAGAACGTACATTTACAGAATATAGAACATGCATTTAGCACTAATAACATTTTACGGAATAGAAAAAACGTGCATTTAGAGAGGTATTGCATTTATGGAAGTTGCATTTATAGAGGGTTGACTGTACTTATTTTTATTAAACATTTTACAAATTTTTGCATATTTTCGCATGTTTTTACAAGGTTTCGCAATTTAATATAAAATTTTATATTTTTTTATTTATTTTTATTTATTATTATTATTATACATTATATTTTAATTAAATATATATTTTTAATCAATATTATATATTTTATTATATTATTATACATTTTTATGAAAAAATAAAAAAAATAACAAAAAAATAATAAAAAAAAACAAACCCGAAAAAATAGTAATATTTTGAACCTTTTTGCACTTAGTTGTATAATGCTAGCTCTATACACTTATTTTTTCACCCTGCAGTTAGCTATTATTTCTTTTCTTCTTTGTTTTAACTATAATATTCGCTTATATTCACTTATATTCGCTACTCCTAAAATAAAAAAAATGCCAAAAAAAAATAAACCCAAAAAAATAAAAATGAAAAAAATAGTAATATTTTAAACTACTTTCATATTTCGTCGCATAATACTAGCTCTATACACTTATTTTTCTTACCCTGTAGCTAGCTACTGGTATTATTTTTATTTTTCTTTGTTTAACTATTATATTCATTTATATTCACTAATATTCGCTTACCGTATGTTGCCGAAAATAAGCTATCTTTTTTTGCCGATTTTTAACAAAAAAAACCCGTGGGTAGCTTATTTTCAGGTTATTTACTATTTTAAGTAATTTAAGCACAACAAAGGGGTAGCTTATTTTCGAATACAAAACTCTAACAAGTAAAAAAATAAATAAATATGCTATAGACAATAAATAAATATGCTGTAAACGATAAATAAATATGTTATAAGAGAATTGCTATTCGCACCATGGATTTTTGCTATTCACACAATGGTTACGCAAGAATTTCTATTTTTAGAATTCAAAATAATATATGCACTTATATTACACAAAGGCTCAGTGCATTGTTTTTGCAAAAATAATTTTTGGTTACACACCGCTAATGTTGTATAACATTACACAAGTCTAATTTTGGTAATCTAAGCCTGGGTCGGCCAGCATTAAGCTTAATGCTAGTGGGCACTATCATGATAATGCCCCCAGCGGGGTTAGATATAATTCCGGTCTACCCTAACCCTAAATCTAAAAGATATGATCTAGTATATGTACAGTGATTGGCTAGATTTAGGGTTAGGGTTGGCCGGAATTATGTCTAACCCCGCTGGGGAATTATCATGATAGTGCCCACCAGCATTAAGCTTAATGCTGGCTGACCCAGAGTTAGGTTACCAAAATTAGACTTGTATAATGTTACACAACATTAGCAGTATGTAACCAAAAATTATTTTTGCAAAAACAATGCACCAGGCCTTTGTGTAACACAAGTGCATAAATTCTAAAAATAGAAAATCTTGTGTAACTATGGTGCGAATAGCAAAAATCCATGGTGCGAATAGCAATTCTCATGTTATAAACAATAAACAAATATGCAGAAAAAATTGTAGATAACTTATAAAGCGATTTTTGGGGGTCGTCTAAAGCGGAGTAGAATCACGTAACAATTGGCCAATCAAATTATCGAATTTTGATGATCTTCAGCGAAGCAAACAAAAAAGCGAAGCGAAAACCTTGAAAAATACAAAAGTGGCAGTCTAAACCTACCTTGATGTTTTAATTAAAAATGTGGGAAGGCAATTTTGCTTATATATTATAATCTAAAAAATCTCTCTAACCCTAACTTAAGATGGCCCTAACCCTAAAGTTAATTCGATAAAATATATTATAAGAATCTATTCCGCTTTAGACGTTTCTGATTTTTAGTCAATCGATTATAATCGCTACATAGTAAAGTATAAATTTTACTAAGCAAATCAATTAAAGTTGATTAAGTAACCTTGTTCAGCAGATCAAATTACACATACGCTGAAAATTTTATAAAAATCGGAGAAGTTTTTATTATTTGACTTTTATTTTTACGTTCAACAGTTTTTTTTTACAAAAAAATATGTTGAATATAAAAATTAAAAGTCAAATAATAAAAACTTCTCCGATTTTTATAAATTTTTAGAGTATGTGTAATTTGATCTGCTAAACAAGGTTGCTTAATCGACTTTAATCACTTTGCTTAGTAAAATTTATACTTTACTATGTAGCAACCTTCATCGATTGTGGGGGTAGCTTATTTTCGGAACTAACCATTTTGTTAATTATCTTTTGGTGCAACAAAGGGTAGCTTATTTTCAGGTCAAAGGCGTTTTGACGTTTTTGGATCAAAACTGAGGGTAGCTTATTTTAGGAGGTAGCTTATTTTCAGCAATATACAATATATTCGCAACTTCCTAATAAGTATAAAAAAAACAAACAAAAAACAACTGAAAAAATAACAAAAAAACAAAATAAACTATTATATTTGCTTATATTCACTCATATTCAACTATATTTGCTCATATTTGTAATCTCTATTTCTCTGAAGTAAAAGTTTGTGATCTTGCAATTCAGAAATCGTTGAAGGTTTTTGCATAGTGCCAGAATAAAATAAATTAATAAAAATAAAAAAAAAAAACAAAAAACAAAAAACATAAAATAAAAAATAAATAAAATGAAACTTTCAAAAACTTGCGAAAACTTGCGAAAACTTGCGTTTTTGAACTTTCGAAATTGCTAAAGAAAGTTGTTGTAAGTTCTTGCAAAGTGTCAAAAGTCTGAGTTGGCTTGCGATAAGTGCTAAAAAGTTATTGGATTTCTTGCAAAGTGCTAGTAGTAAAGTGTAAAAAAAATAAAAAAAATTAAAAAATAAAAAAAATATAAATAAAAAAAACAAAACAAAACTAAAAGAAATAAAACGAAACCAAAAAAAAACAAAAGGAGAACAAAAAAACAATATAAAATTGATAGAAGATCTAAATTATAAACAAAAGATCTAATATGATTTTGTAGTACAATTATCAAAAATCATCGAAACATTTCGAAAATATTAGTCAAATGCGTTTTTGATATGATCCAGGTTACAGATCATCCTAAAATATTTCGAATGTATTCAAAATATTAAAAATAAAAAAAAAAATAAAAAAAAAAGAGAGAGAGGAGTAAAAAAAAAAGAGGGATAAAAGAGAGAAAAGTAAAAATTGTTCAAAACAGGTTTTTTTTAAGTCTTTTTTTTTTATTTTGTAGTATATATTTTTATGATCTAGAACACTTTATGAATTAGATGGACATAGGAAATTTTTTAAAAATTTTTTTTTCATTTTTTTTATATATATATATATATCCAAATTAAAGTATAATGCTAATTATCGATTAATAATGTAATGATCGATATGTAGCGATTTTGATTAGTTCGATAATAATCGATAATTTGATTTATATTGATTACTTACCTATTTTTCGGTATTAATCGATTTTTGATATATGGAGGGCCCCACAGCAAAAGGTGGTGATACTCAAAAAAAATTTTTTTTGTAAAAACTTTATTTTTGCAAAAATTAGACCATTTAGAACACAATATTAAAAAACTACAGAAAAAAATTTTTTAGTCTATCACCACTTTTTGCTATAAGGCCCCATATATCAATTTATTACAAGTTAATCGATATATAACGTTTAATTTTAATCGATATAAATCGATATATATCTACTTAAAATATTTCGTGATGTTGAGAGTTGAAGCAAATAACATAGCTTAGAAATAATGCACATATTGTTGATATACGCCAATTGGCTGTCAACCTTTTCCATCTTAATGTTTGTACTGTCTGTTATACTATTTCTTTGGCCTTTAAAAACATTTGTTTCTCATTCAATCTGCTATTTAACCAAATACCTAGCAGTCTTGTTATGCTATGCGGCTTCTCCTCAGCAATAGATTTACTACCAAAAGTAATACTTCTTTCTTCTACTTTTGTTTTTGGGTTAAAAACAATTAAATTTGACTTTTTGACATTAATTTAAATGTCATTGATTTGAAAGAACTCATTTGCTATTAAAAGCATTTTCTCCATGATCTGTTTGTTTGGCGCCAACCAAGTAGTATCGTCTGCGTAAGCTACTACTACTACCTTAATCTCTTTTTTTTTGTACATGATCCCTTGGTCCTAGTCTAGGTTCTGAGGTACTAATGTAATAACCCAATTCAGCTGACTCTTGAACTCTTACCAAAAGGGGATCGTAAAAAATGCGCCAAAGCAGTGGGAAGAGAACCTCCTCTTGCTCAATTCTATCTACCATTTCTACTGGCTCTGTAAGACCTATTGCCGATATGATTCTTGATGAATGATTCTCAAAGAGTAATAAAATTAGCTCTATTGCTTTGTCTGGTATTTTGATTCTTTCCATCACTCTCCTTAACATACTAAGCGAGACTGAATCAAATACCTTTTTCATATTCTGTAGCACTAACCACAGTTCTACATACTTCTCTTTTGCATCTTCTGCTATCATATTAACTATATATACAGGATGCTTGGTAGAGCCTCCGGGCAAACCGGCAAAATTCCATCCCTTTAAAATTTGGTATTTAACTAGCACTGCTAATAGCCTATTTTTCAAAATCTTTGTTATGCATTTTCTGAAAGTTTCTAAGAGAGCGATTGGCTAGTATTTCCCAAATCATAATTCCAGCTTGTACCTTTTGGGATTGGGTATATTTGCACGCAGTTTTACTCTTCAGAAAATGTCGCTTCCATAATGCAATAATTTGCAAACTAACGGAAGATGCGTTGAGTAGAAGGACTAGCATTCTTAATCAAACTATAAGTAATACCTGAGATACCAGGGGCTGTTTTGGTTTTAAGACTTTGTAAGACCAGGTACCACTCTTCTTTTGTAATTTCTGATAGTATATCCCGGAACCAAGTACTCTGGATACAAGTCATTGGTTCGTAAATTTGTGACCATATACTCCTTCAACTGAAATTTTGCTGATTTCGTGCTCTCATTTGATTTTCATAATGCATTTTTGTTTCCTCTAGAACTTTACTTGGACTTGTTACTAACACCTTGGTTGCTCCCTCTTCTTTAAAGAGTCTGTTTACCACAACTTTACTATGGGTCAGTTTAAAAGACTATTCAGTATCTTTCCTTAATTATTAGCTATCATTTTGCATCTATGCTCTATACAATCCTTTATTTCTTTCCTTTTCCACCTTTCTATTTCGTCTGATCTTTTCTTATTAACAATTCACCACCATCCTTTCATATCATCATACCGATCTTCTAAATCCCCTATTAGCAGCCATGGAATATCAAGATTGAACTTCTTGTTTTGTTTTGTGATATCCAAATTAATGATTAGTTTTTCCTCATCCAACATAGACTTAAAATTGTTCTTTTTTGCTGATCGCATCCACTTGCTTATTTTGGTAATTAGCAAAGAAAGCTTGGATTTTTTATTGGAACCTTCCCTGCACGTGAGATTATTATGCACCTTTTTCCTTGGAATGCTTTTATTTGCTGCTTCAATGATACTCAGTTTGATAATATTCCAAGCCTGATTTATTAGCTGCGCCTGGCAATTCCTTTTCTCAACTTTACCAATACTAGTAAGTGACAATTTATCAAACACAGCCTTCTCCTTTTGTAACTTCCTATCCAATATCAATCTATATTCTTCCCAATTTTCTACAGTGGTCTGATCATATAAATAGATTATTCTGTAGTGTTTTTTGTTCTTTTCTATTGCTACTGCTGTACCAAAAATCTGTGAGTTGAACCATAATGTTATAGAAGTTGGCTTATGATCGCTACATGTAACAAACTGCATATCTAAAATCTCTGCTGTGGTCAGACTTTCCATTAAATTTTCTGACACCATATTTGATCGATTCTTGTACCACTTTGACTATTGGACCACGTGACTTTTTTTTCTGTCAGATGTAGAAACTAAAAGTGTCTATAAAGTCATTTTTCTCTAACCATTTGTGTATTTTTGAAACTCTATGATTGCTAGCTCTGCTCTCTGATATCTTATCTAGCTCTATATCTACTATATAGTTGAAGTCCCCTAAAATTACTATACGTGTTCGCACATTCCGTTTGTTGTATATGTCTGTGATCTCATTTAATATCTTGTCTATTTTGTTTCCATTATTTGGAGGAATATAAATTGCGATTATAACTAGTTTCATATTTCTAAGATAAAGCCTTGCTACCATCATAAATTTACTGATTCTGTCTATACCACCAAGGTATTTTTCCCAACTATGTTTAATACCTATCGCTACATCTAGACCCTTCTTTTTATCTATCGATATATCTGACCAAAAAAATTTAAAATTCTCGACTTTTTTCTCTAAAAAAAAACCTTCTTTCCTATTCATATTTGTTTCAGTTACTGCAATTATATCGAAAGCTTCTTTATCCAACCACTAACCCAATGTTTCAAATTTTTGCTGATTCATTTTTAATCCATTAATATTGTGACAACCTATTTTTAAAGTTATTTTCTTTTGCAGTAACCTTCCCCTATCTACATTAGCACCAGGAACTCTGCTCAATGAACCAACTGGTTCATCTACTACCTTATATACAACTAGTGTGCCCGTTAGGAGTGCGATAGCAAACTGAACTGACTTCTTTCAACGCAATTGAGTCTGCTAGCAATGTTCAACAGGAGCTTCTTGATTTCATCCATTTCAGGTTCACGGGTCTTTCCTTCTAGTGTGGTAGTTGTTAATTTCCCTTTCGTATATGGATTCTCTAGCGCATCCTTGTGAAAGTTTTTATTTATACTTTTAGCCTTCTTTTGAGTAGTCTCATACATGGGCTCCAGCTCCCATTGAACATTTTCCTTTCCCTAAGAGTTTTGCTTCTATTTTCTTTTGTATATTTCCCTTTTCCTTTATTTCTTGCTACCTGTTGTATATACTCCTTGTTTCC
This sequence comes from Gigaspora rosea, assembly GCA_003550325.1. Lineage (NCBI taxonomy): Eukaryota > Fungi > Glomeromycota > Glomeromycetes > Diversisporales > Gigasporaceae > Gigaspora > Gigaspora rosea. Next base: position 26,554 of record QKWP01000612.1, read on the forward strand.
ATAGAACTTTGTTTCTTCTCTTTTATTCAAAATTAACCAATCAAGCTTGGTATTATAATAATAAACATCAGATATCCGTGCCTTTCTTAAATCTTCCTCTGACTCGAAATATACCACTGCTACTTTTCTTTGGTTACCATTACTATTGTTTGTAATATAAACTGATTTCGCTTTTACTCTACTAAGTTGTCTTAGTAGTAAAGCATCAATTGCATACTTTGGTACATTCGTTACTTTTGTTTTATACTGATTTCTCTTCACAAGAACTTCCTTGTCAAACAACCCTGGAGATATTCTCAACAACCTTCTATTTGCCATTGGAACTGTCCACTTGTTCTCCCAATCTTGTTTCTTTTCATATTCTTGAAGATAACTTGTACTTGAGCTGCACTACTTGAAGTTCTTCCTTTCTATTGAATGATTGAAATATATCCGAAAAAACTTAATTCTTTTTTTAATTTCCGTGATGTAATATCAGATAGAATATCCCATACTGTGTAACTTCCTTTTGGGTTATTCTCCCAAGCTTTGATATTTCTATTATACTTTGTCTCTACTTGATGTTGTAACAGCTTTATGTCCTTGTTATCTTTTGCATTCCTTTTCACAGTTTCTTTCTTCTTCTGTGTTGATATTTCTTGGTGATCTATGTTCATTTCTTCCTCTACTATTGATCTTGTTACATCAAATTTATCGTTTTCCTTGTCCACTAACATTATGTCTTCTGTTTTCTTCTCTTGTTCAATATCTGTTCGGCAGTCGATATTTATCTTTTCTTCTGTTACTGCTTTTGTTGAATTGCCTCTATTATTCTCCTCAACTACTAGAATGATATTTTCCATCTTTTCTACTCCATGGTTTATTGCTTTACACTCTATTACTAATGAATTTTTCCTCTTTAATTGTACTTTTGTGCTTTCTAAAACACACTCTTCTATCTTTTCTATGGCATAGTCAGTTGTACCACACTCTGTATCTAATAAGTTCTTCTTTCTTTGTTGTGCTTTCACTCTTTCACTCTTTTCTTTTTCACTTTCTTCCTGAATCTCTTTCAACTGCTTCTCTGTTATTTGGCGATAATTCTCAAGAAGATGTCTTATTAAACATAATTCTTTAGCTGAAATTGTTTGAATAGCTCTTGCTATTTCAATATCGACTATTTGGTTTCTAGTACAAGACTTGCTTAAATACTTCATATACTCATGCATGCCACATCGTAATACATAACAACCTCCTTTTAGAAACTTGATTTCCACTTTGGAACCTGTTAGATATATATTGAACTTATATTTCTAATTCTAGATTGTTACACAATTACGTATTTGTTTATTTATTGTTGTTTGTTTATCTAGTTGATCAGTTTGTTTTACTAAAAATTGATTAAATTTCACGTGACTTATTTGTTTACTTGTTTTGAACTATTTGTTTGTTTGTTGATACATCGAATAATTGATCAAAACAGATCAGCGTTACAGGGTCTCAAGTAATTCCCCAAAAAATTTTTCAAAAAATTTTTCAAAAAACTGAAATTTTTCTTTCTGGCCACTTATCCACTATTTTTGTACCAAGTGCTGATACTAAACTACTATTTATTTTGAAAGAACTTTCTTTTTTGTTATTTGTATTTGACACTTTATCTAGTGTAATTTTGTTTAAAACTATGTTTTTCTTTTCTACCGTTTTTGGAAATGTGGATCAGCGGAAAGAGTTCGTATATGACAGATTATAATGAAATCCAGATTAAAATAAAATGATAGTATAAAATCTTGAAAACTAAATTTTTTTGAGATACATTTTTTAGGATTAGGGGTTTAGGATTAGGGTTAGTTTTAAAAAAAATTATAATAAACAAGTATTAATAGGTTTTAGAAGGCTAGCAGGTTAAGTATAGAATGTAGGTTTCATTTTAAATTATGATCTGTGACAATTACCTACTATAATATTAAAAATATCCAAATTTTATTTAGTTTTCTGCAAAACCTTAAATAGAACTTGATTTTTTTTTATTTTATAAACAAATCAAATATATTTGACATATTAGTTAAATAAATTTTAAAATTATATTATTTTAATTGTATTATAATGCACCTTTTCCTTATATACTATATATATATCACAAGTTGAATCAATAAATAACAGATACATATCAGGTACATAATAAAAAACAAGTTTTCTAGTATGTACCTATTATTCTACCATAGATTTACCAAATACCGGTAACCAATACATATTAGTAGCCTATAAATTGTATATAGATAAAATAACAGAAGGTAAATCGATATTAGTAACATAATAGTACTAGAAAACTTGTTTCCCATTATGTACCTAGTATGTATCTGCTATTCATTGATTCAATCTGTATGGCACTAACAATTTTTTTCTTTAGAACAAAACTACTACAAAACTAGATAGTAGATGAATTCAAATTTATATTTATATTTGAATTAATCTGAATTTTAACTAAATTTGAATTTAGTTTTTTAAACAAAGTATATTATATAATAATAAAAACTAGATATAAAACTAATTTAGATATAATATATAATCCAGATATAATATATAATTTAAATATAAAATATAGTAGTCTAAATATAATATATAATATGATCTATTAAAAGTTAGATTCTATATAAATTACTACTGTAATGAATATAACAAATAAGTATCTAATATTAATACTTGTAGTTTCATTACTACTGCGTATATAAAATGTTATCATAAAACACACCTATAGTAGTTTTGCATCTATTATATATTTTTATAAATTTTCTTAAATTTCATAAATTTTGTATAAATTTTTTATATTAAATTAGTATTTAGAGTTAGAACTAAAGTTTATAAAAGGTTTTTAGAAGCATAAAGTATTTTTACTTAGAACATTATATACTAATTAATTTACCAATTTTTGAAATAATGTAATATAGACCATAAATGCATTTTAGTAAAAGTCATATATTTTATTAATTTGAATATAAATATATTTAGATATATTTTATTAACCAGATATAAAATATACCATATTTCTTCAAAAATAAGTACTCCTTACATGTACTTTGCAAAAACACTATACTGATTTTTTTAAATCTTAAATAATCAGAAAGAGGAAAAAGGAAAAGCATTAGTTAATGCACTTTCTAAAAACTTTATACTTATAGTGCCATCGTTTTAGAACCTTCGTTGCTTTATTAATATTATTGTATTTTTTTTTTATAATATAGGTTTTTATTTTAGTTTTTTTTTTCTTAAGATGTAAATTTATCGTAATTATTTGTTATAATAAATTAAAATTGTATAGTCATAATCGTATAAAATTTTATTAAGTGATAAATTAATAAAAAAATTAATCATATGATCATATGATCGATTGATCCAGATCAATTGATTACATGATTATATAATTGATTTTTATTAGTTAATCACAGGGTTACTATAACAATGGGTCACCATGAACTACTGCTTTTTTTTTATTGTTTTTATTATTTTTTTAAACCATTTAAGCTCTCTTTTACAAAAACTTTTATTGATATTGTTATAAAAACTTATCTATAAAAACTAGATAAATTATAATAATTTAAAAACTATAGTCATTTTTTTCTTTTAATTACACTATTGGGCATATCCTAATATAGTAATTATAAAGTGGTGAAATTTTATAAAAGTATCTCTATATAAGCACAAATTATAAATAATATAAAAAAAGTGGTTTAGTAGAACTATTTAAAAATTTTATATATAATTGTAAATAGTTATATAGAAAAGTCAATATAATATTAAGTAAATCAATTTTGATATAATAAAAAGTTGATTAATTAATTTATCTATGCATTATTATAGTATAACTTGATACAGATTACTATAAGCAAAAAATAGTATAATTTTTTAATAATTATTTAAATAAAACCTTTTTTTGTACTAATTTAATAGCCAAGATTGATTAATTGAAAGTTGTAGAGTTCACTAAGATGAACTTAAAAAAGGTTAAATTATCAAATTGGTTTAGTAATTGATAAAATATTCTAAAAAAACAATTGGCTAAATTCTACTATAGAAATTTGATTTAGTTAGCCAATTATTTTTTAAAGATATTTACTACTAGACCAATTTTGATAATCTAATCTCCTTTAAATTCATCTTAGTAAGCTCTTTACAGGTCAAAATTCAATATATCGGGTACCTATCAGGTACCATATACTATAATTGAAAAATATATAAAATACTATATATCAGGTGACCTACCATACATATATCATAGTTTGGATATATCAGGTACCCAATGTGTATATGTAATAAAAATAATTTTAAATCTACATATTTTATAATTCTAAATTATTGTTTACAATACAGATATTCAGAAATATATACTAAAGAACTCTTTCTGACTATTTTATTTTATTTTCTTTTTTTATTTTCGATTTTTCTTAATTTATTTTTTAAATTATTTTTATTTTTTTTATTTATTATTTTTTTAACACTTTTTTATTAGCTCTTTGTCTACAAATATAAAAAATAAAATAAAAACTACATAAATTTATATAAATAAAGTATCTTTAAATAACTTAATATGTACATATATTGTTCCTGGTTTAGTGCAACTACATCATGTAGCTACTATGCAATAGTTAATATATTAATATTATTATTACTGTATTATTTTTTAGTTATTGTTTTTTTTTGAGAATTGCTAATCTTAACTGGGGAAATTACTGGTTACACAAGACCAAATCGACCAATAATATTTATTTTTATTTATATTATATATTAATATATATTTATTTCATATTTATTTATATAATATACAAAGCCCCTTTTAAAATGTATTAATCCACCCTTTTCACTTAATACTAGCCTAACTCTAATCTCACACTACCCTTACTCTAACCCATCCCTTTTGCATAATATTAGCCTAACCCTAACCCTTTAGCTCACCTTCAGCTCTTATACTAATCCTGTCCTATTCTAAACCAAATTCGTACTACTATCTAACCCTAACTTCACTACTATTCCATTTTAACCCTAATATGGGGGCATCCATAAATAACGTTATGTTTGAGGGGGGTCCCCCAAAATATAACAATTTTTCACTATGTAGGGGGGGTCCCCCAACATAATGCAATTTTTTTATTAAAATTTGTCTAAAACTTGATCCAGTAGTCCAAATTGGATGATTTTGGTACCATTCGAATCATCTCGAGGAGAGGATTCGAATGGTATCAATTTCATTTGATTTGGAGTACTGGGTCACGCTTTATTAACGAAATACTATTGGTTATTATGTTTTCTTATAAAATTACTATAAAATCAATCGTATTTCGTTAATAAAACGTGATCCAGTAATCCAAATGAAATGATTCTGGTACCATTGGATTCGTCTCATAGAGACGAATCGAATGGTACCAAAATCATCCAGATTGGACTACTGGATCATAATATATTCAAGTTTTTGTAAAATTTTATATATAAACATACGGATTTTGAAAAATTTTTTTATATAGTAAAGGGGGTCCAGCACTACTATGAAGGGGTACATAACGTTATTTATGGATGCCCCCTATACAGCTTTAATCTGCATAAATGGCTCACGTTTTGCTAGTCGAATCAGCATGGAATTTGGCACAGGTAATGAATATGAATTCATGTGCTACTATGATAACGATGTGGATTAGCTATTAAAACATAAATTTATATAAGTAATCAACAAGCTAACTGTATATAAAGCAAAATTTTGTAAGGAATTTTTTTAAGACGCTTCATCAGCGAAATCATGGGATATTGCTTTTTTTTAAAAAAATATCCTTTACTGACCTTTCGCTCTCCATGAAATAACCTAATACATATCATAAGCCAATCATCATGTCTGTAATGTACACATATATATCATCATTTCATATGATGTAATATTACGTGCTACCCTTTGATGTAATTTTACTGTGCCTTTTCGTTAAACGTTTCCATGCGTGCTACAAGACCCATGTCATTTTGAGCATTCCCGACACCAACCTGTAACACTTGTCTTATAGGGAATCAGCAACAAAACATCATATATTCTTCCCAGAATTAGACACAATTCCGGCTGATCCTAACCCTAACCTTGAGGCCTTAATTTTGACTTATAGCAAAGATATTCACAAATGCAAACCAATATAACACTGAAACCTGAACGAAAAAAAACAAGCAATTAGTAACTATCATGAAAATAACAACAATATGAAAATAATAACAATGTTAAAAAAATAAAGGCACCAATATACTAGTAACGTTGTGGCTAGGGTTCGGAATGGGCCGGGTCAGGCCAGGTTTCTCCAAATTTAAACCCAAGCCCAAGAAATTTTATAAGCCTGAACCCGAGCCCGGCCCAGTAAAAATTTACGGGTTTGGGCCGGGCCGGGTCACTTCAAAACTATACCCGGCCCAACCAAACCTGACCAGGCCCGGTGATTAAGTGGATGTAACTTTTTCGTGATTGGTTGACACATAAATTAAAAATCGTGTCATAATTGGTCACTTTGCAGATCATGTGACAACAGGGCAATCAAAATTTATTACAAATAATACAGTATTATGAATGTAATTGAGTAGATTCCTTTTAATAGATTAGATAATATTCAAAAGATTAGAGAAGGATTTTCAGCAAACTGGCTAGATGGTATACGCATAATTTCACTATATATGATGACAAGGAAAATTTGCGGAAATACACTCAATCACGTACACCACCACATAAAGTGGAGTTTAAAATATTACATAGTTTTCAAAACTCATTAAAAGAAGTAAGCTTTTTATTTATTTAATATGTTTTTATTTTATTTAAGAATTTATTCATGTTTCATTTATTATATAAGTTTAAAGATCTCATACGATTTGCAGGTAAACTTTAAATATATGGACTAATTCAACAAGCTACAAAAAATGAGTATATACTAGTATTTGATGAATTCGGGTTTGAAAGAAATTGGAATAATGAAAAATGCACAAACTGGTGTCGGACATGTGACCCTCAGAAAACGATACAAAATGGATAAACTGAGTTAAGAATATCGATGATTATATTAGAGAATTTCAACTTAAAGCTACGAAATATGAGAATGTAATCGAATAGATCCCTTTTAATAGATTAGATAGTGTTCAAAAAATTGGTGATAAGTTTTTAGCAACATGGTTAGATAGAAAGCGATGCGGGATGGAGATGGACTAAAAAAGGAACATATACAATCACGTACATCTTTATATAAAGTGGAGCTTAAACATTAGCTAGTTCATAATGAAAAAGCATTGATTGCTGATTTTGGTTTATTAAAAGACATGACGTCAAGAACCTCAAATTCCGAAGTTCACAGAATGGTGGCATACATTGATCCTAAAAGTTTCGAATTTTGTGAAAACAAGCCATATAAACATAACAAGAAGTTTGACATCTATAGTTTTGGGGTAATTCTTTGGGAAATTTCAAGTGGCAGACCACCATTCGAATCATTTAACATCAGCACAAATCTTTTAATATGATTTAATTTTGTTATATAAAATTATATGAAAATTTTTCAACAACGTCAAACAATAGTTATAATTTCCTGTAATACATAATAAGCCTATCTTAAATATAAACTATGAATGAATAATGTAGAGCCTATTTTTAAAAAAAAATTAAATAAACAAGTTTTTTATTACGTTTTTAAATATTACTAAAAAAGATTTGGACTTATGTCAAGATCTCGAAAGATAAAGTTACTTACCAAACACTTTTTTATATCTAGTAAAGCATCAAGTATTGTAATTTATTTTAATCTAATATTATTAAAAGTTACTATATATTATCTTTAAGCTCTTTTTTCAAACAAGTTAGTTGTACTTTTGTAAGTTAATTAAAGCTTCAACGTATATATTTATTGTACATTACTATTTTCTTAGCTTACGAACAGTCTCTAAGTGAGGTATATCCAGGTAGGGTGAATCCCAGAGATACACAAGATACTCAAAGTTTTGTTCGCGAAGAGTCTTCAATAGTATTATAAATAGCAGTTAAATTTTTTTTAAAAAATTTACTATAATAGGGAGTAAAAGTACTCTAAACTGAATAAATTCAATTGTATAAAGTTGACCAATCACGAGAAAGTTATCCTATATTTATAAGGGCCCGCGGGGGCCTGCGGGCCCATTTTCAAAACCTGACCCAAGCCCGGTATTTAATAAAACCAGTCTAAACCCGACCCACTTTATAATAGGTCAAAATATTGGACCCAGCTTTGACCCAAACCCTGCCCAACCCACAAACTCGCGGGTTTAGCCCGGCCCATTCTGAACCCTAGTTGCGGCTTCAACTAAAATTTCACTGCCCTAAGCTAAATGAAGCACCTACAAATAGTGGCACTGAAAATGACGATACCGAAAATTGTTGACACCGAAAAACGACGACACCTAAAAATAACGAACCGAATAACGGCGAAAAACACAACTATAACTAAAATACCAATTACTACAACTAGGGTTCCGAAGTTTGATCCGGGTTTGATTTGAGTTTGATCAAACCCCAAATCAAACCAAACTCAAACTATAAATTTTATAAAGTTTGAGATCAAACCCAAATTCAAATAAAAAATAATCAAATTCAAACCAAACCCAAATACTATACTAAGTTTGATTGAGTTTGATTTGAAATTTGCAAACTAGTTTGAGTTTGGAATGACATAAATATATTTTTATATTTAAACAAGTTACTTGATTGATAATTAGCCTGTCAACTAGTGAGTGATCATAAGTGAAATGTGGCGTGCTTCTATTTAAAACTTTTTTTCTTATTAAGTTAATGATACATGTCCACTAATTGAAAGTTGTAGAGCTTGTCAAGATGCATCTAACAGTGGTTAGATTATTCAAATCAGCCCAGTGGATGGTGAGATATTATCGAAAAATGATTGGTTGACTATATAAAACTCAGTAATGCAGATTATATATAAAAATCACAATAATCAAAATATAGTGTGCTTCTATCTAAAACATTTTTTCTTACTAAGTTAACGATACATGCCCACTAATTGAAAGTTGTAGAGCTTGTTGAAATGCATTTAACAGTGGTTAGATCATCCAAATCAGCCCAATGAATGGCGAGATATCAGCGAAAAACAATTGACCGACTATATAAAATCTCTATGTAAGCAATATTTGTTTACATAGAGATTTTATATAGTTGGCCAATCGTTTTTCAACGATTTCTCACCATCCATTGGCCAATTTGAATGATCTAACCACTGTTATGCGTCTTGACAAGCTTTACAACTTTCAATTAGTGGGCATATATCATTAACTTAGTAAGAAAAAAAGTTTTAGATGGAATCATACTACATTTCGCCTATAGTGATTTTCATATGTAATCTGCATCATATTACACTATAATCACTTTCATTTGACTGGTGGATTATTAATTAAAATATAAAAATATATTTATATTATTCAAACTCAAAGTAGTTTGCAAACTTCAAACTCAAATTCAAACCAAACTCAAATTTAACTAAAAAGTTTGCTTCAAATCAAACTCAAATATTTTTTTTTAATCTTAGTTTGGGTTTGGGTTTGATTTCAAATCAAATCAAACCCAAATCTGATCTAAAGTTTGATTTGATTTAGGTTTGTAGGAACTCTAACTATGACACCAACAACAATACTAACGATGACAAACCAGAGTGAGATATCCAAGGCAAAAAAAAAAAAGATTAGTATAATAAAAAAAAAACAATACAACAAAAAAAAATATGTAACATGTAGATCTGTTGTGCAAATATATATATATATCCTGTTGTATAACTGGTAATTTCCCCCAGTTAAGTATAGTTATTCTCTTTTTTTTAATTTTTGTTTTTTTTTTAATTTTTGTTTTTTTTTAATTTTTGTTTTTTTTTTAATTGATGATCCACCAATCAACTGATGCATGATTATAGTATAACATTATACAAATTACTATGTAAATCACTTATAGACAAAATGCTACAATCACTCAAGAAAAATATTTTTTTACTAAGTTAATGAGGTATGTCGACTAATTGAAAGTTGTAGAGCTCGTCGAGACACATTTAACAGTAGTTAGATTGTCAAAATTGGCCCAGTAGATGCGGAGATATTATCGAAAACGATTGGGTGACTATATAAAATTCTATGTAAACAAACATTTGTTTACATAAAATTTTATATAGTCGCCCAATTGTTTTTTGAAGATAACTCAACATCTACTAGGACAATTTTGATAATATTACCACTTTTAGATTCGTCATAATGAGCTCTACAACTTTCAATTAATCGGCATAATCCATTAACTTAGTAAAAAAATATTTTTCCTTGGGTGATTGTGGCATTTCTATCTAAAAATAATTCATTATAGCAGAAATGCCATGATCACCCAAGGAAAAATATTTTTTTACTAAGTTAATGAATTATGTCGATTAATTGAAAGTTGTAGAGCTCATTATGACGAATCTAAAGGTGGTAATATCATCAAAATTGTCCTAGTAGATGCTGAGTCATCTTCAAAAAACGATTGGGTGACTATATAAAATTTTATATAAACAAATGTTTGTTTATATAGAATTTTATATAGTCGCCCAATCATTTTTTAAAGATATCTTCACATCTACTAGGCCAATTTTGATAATCTAACCACTGTTAGATGCGTCTCGACGAGCTCTACAACTTTCAATTAGTTGTTATGACTTATTAACTTAGTAAAAAAATATTTTTCTTTGGGTGATTGTGGCATTTCGTCTATAAGTGATTTACATAGTAATTTGCATCACATTTAGAGTTGCAGGTGAAACAAATCTTAATGGAGCACTGTGGTGCACCAAGACTAATGCACTGAAACTGGTGCACCAATAATTATAAAAAACTTAAATCTTCAATGGTGCACTGATGGTGCACCATGGTGCACTGGATGGTCCTGGTAAAACTAACTAGTTTCACTAGCAACTCTAGTCAAGTTACACTAGCATAGTGGACATTTAATTTGATTGGCTCAAAGGTTCCTGAGTTACACAACATAAATAAAAATTTTTAAAGTAACTCTTACTATGAAAAACTATACCGTCAATTGGCAACTCGTGGTTTCATATAATAATTTTTTCTTAAAACATCTTACAGTATTTTTTACCTCTTCGCACATCTATAGCGAAAAAAGATCAGTATAGATTATTTGCATTAATGACTTTTTTTAGAGAGCAAATTTTGGTAAGTAATATACAACAAATGAAATAATAAGCTTTCAAATTCGAAAAAAATTTATGTGAAAACTAACTAATATGGATTTTTTTCTAACAAGGGAAAAACTGTCATTTTGAGAGGAAGATGGGGTAAAATAGCTATTGTTGAGTATGGCAATAGTGCGATTTTTTTTAGCCGGATGTAGCACACCAGTAGAAATAGTACAATAGTTAGATTTCAAATATAGTATATAGTATAATATATATATATAGTTAGATTTAAATATAGTATGTATGTATTTCTTTTAAAACAAGCTTAGAAATTAATAAACACTTTAAAAGTGTTTAGCATGTACTCGAAGAGCAAAAATAGATATAAAGTCACATTGGGATATTAAAAAAAACATATCAAATCTTTTAATATTATTTAATAATTTTGAGGTATTATAATTAATTTATAAATATACAATATTATTAATTACTATGTACTATTTTTAATTATTATATAGATACCAAGTGTTAATTCGCTACTCTTTTAAGGAATTGGTTCTTTTATGCCTAACACTTCTCCAAGTCCCAAATTCAAATATAGCGCAATATAGATTTGAACATAGTACAATAGTTAGATTCAAACATAGTAATGATAATTAGATTCGAAACATAATAGTTATATTCAATAGCAGATTCAGAACGAAGCAAATAGGTAGTTCAGAACATAGCATATAGTTAATAGTATAATAGTTAGATTCTGGTATAGTATAATAAATTCAATACATAATATAATAGTTAGATTTAAGATATAACATAATAATTAGATTTACGATAGTTAAATTCGGTTAGTATTTTGAGGTAGTTAGATTCAAGCATAGTACAATAGTTAGATTTGGTTATAATATAGTACAATAGTTAGATTTGGGACATAATATGATAGTTAGATTCGGGTATAGCATGATAGATTCGGCATATATAACATGATATATAGTTAGATTTGAGTATAGCATGATAGTTAAATTTGGGACATAGGACAATAAGGATGTAATGTGATAGTTAAATTTGGGATGTATAGTAGCATAATATATAGCAAGTAGTTAAATTTGGGACATAGCACAAGTCAGATTTAGATATAGCACGATAGTTGATTTGAATTTGAACCATATTATATAAGTTTGATTCAGGATGTAGCAAATAGTTAAATTCAGAACATATATAGTATAATACAGTAGTTAGATTTAGGCATAGACACAATAGTTAGGTTTAAAATGTACATAATTAGATTTAGGTATAGACACGATAGTTAAATTTGGTATAGTATTTGGGATATATAGTAGTATAATAGTTAGATTTAGGTATAATTATTTTATACTAATTCTTTTCAACTCTAATTCATTCTATAAAACGTCGATTTGTCTTGCTGCTTTGATTATAAATTAACATTTGATGCAAGAATGTATTCATCGCAGATTAGATTAAAATTTGCATCAGATCTGAATTTAAATACAGAGTTTTATTAGAACTATAGCGGAAGTCTATGTTAAGTATTGGAGAAATTATAATGATTTTAATAACTTAGATACTTTATATAGTCTAATATATTACCTTTTTTTTTGGCAATCTTGGAAGTTCTATTTATGCATTAGTATTACACAAAAATTTATATATTAAAAACATATAAGCGGAGTTACATCATATGACTGCACAAAAAAAAATTATCCATTTTCTTTGAAACTTTACCAAGTTATTCTTTAGTCGCAACTAAAGTTATTTGTAAAAATCCATCTTACAATCTCATGATCTACATAACTTCTATAAGACATGAATACAAGCACATAAATGTATATATAAACTTATAAATGAACTTATAAATGTATAGTATTTATTAGTTAACAAGTAATGGGACTTCATTTATTTTTTTTATTAGTTTGTTTACATTTTTTGTATTTTTATTTGGTTTTTTTTTATTTATTTTTTAATTTTTATGTTATTTTATTTATTTTTGACTTCTTTGATACTTTGCAACTTTTTTATATGTATTTTTTTTTAATTTCTTTTGTGCTTACACAAAGCTCTTATTTTATAAAATATATTTAGGTTATTCATATTAATTATTAAGAACTGTGCTAGATAGTTTATTATAGTTTCTTATGTTAATAGTTTATAGATATAAATAATATCGTAAAAATAAGCGCAAGTATAAAATTATGATAACTGTGAGATTTATTTTAATAAAATTATATTAGATATTCTTGTTGAAAGAAAAATAAATAAAATATGAAAGACAAATGATAATGTTTTTGATTATTATAAGTAAATTTATACATGTATATTAACTATATAAATCTCAAGGTTAGAAGTAGATATTAGCATATTAGAAATATATTTTAATATAGATACATGAGCAGAAATATTACATTAAATTTTTAAATATATCGTATTATTATCGTTATTATTATCTGATATTGTATCGCAATATTTATTAAATTGATTATAATATTAAGATATTAGCCAATCACGTTTAATAAAAATCATCTGACATAACAACCAATAAAAAGAACTTTTGTTATACTGCAACCTTGCTTTATTATATATATACAATTAAATTTAAAAATATATTAAATATCTAAATTTATATAATGATCTATGTTATGCATATTGTTTACTTGTTTACATTTTTTTAACCAATCAAATCAAATGTCTGCCATGCTTGTTACACTATAATTGTGCATCAGTTGACTGGCGGATTATTAATTAATTTTGTTTTTTTGTTAATTTTTGTTTTTTTTTTAATTTTTGCTTTTTTTTTAATTTTTTTTTTTTTA
>QKWP01000612.1:40639-99972 GCA_003550325.1 Gigaspora rosea
TTTTTTTTTTTTAAATTTTTGTTTTTTTAATTTTTGGTTTTTTTTTTTAATTTTTGTTTTTTCTTTTATCATTTTTTTCATTTTTTATTTTTTTTCAATTTTTTTTTGTATAAATTTTTTTTATTTTTTTAATGTATTTAATTTTTAATTTTTTTTATTTGTAAATTAAGGTAAGTATGGATATTATAGCGCAGTACCAATTATGATACACATGTGATATTTTGAGATCTTGTGATCAGAATCAGATGGTTTTACTATATTCGATTCGTCTTGATGAGACAAGTCAAATAGTAGTAAAATCATCCGATTCTGATTATTGAATCTCAAGATATTTGATGCCTAAATAAATAAATAAAATTTTAAATTTTTAAGCTTTAATAAAATCTAATCATAGAATGTTGATTGTGGCTTTTTTTATTAAGTAAATCAACCTTTATTATTAAACCAATTTTGTTCTTATAACAAATTCTACTTACCTTTAAATTTTCATAAAAACTGAATAATTTTTTACTAATAGTCATTTGTAAAAAATCTTATTGCATTATAATAGATTCTTTGGATACAAAAATGTATTTTATAAAAATCAATTAATAAAAAATTATTTGAATTTTATAAAAATTTAAAAATAAGTAGAAGATATAATGATGAATAAAATTGTCTTATTAATGAAGATCAATTTACTTAATAAAAAATTTTCTAGCAATGTATCAAAGTTATTGTTTTTAGTCTTTTAAAATTTAATCTTTATTGTATATAACTTGTGTTGTAGTGATTAGAATAAAATGATTTTGGTACCATTCAACTCATCTCATTGAGATGAATCGAATGGTACCAAAATTATTTGATTCTGACTACTAGATCACAAGATATCACGTGTGCATCATAATTGGCATATAATTTGTTAATTTTTAGCTTTTATTTTAATTTGCAATATTGTATAATCTAGTGATCAGAATCAAATGATTTTGGTACCATTCAATTTATTCTGATGATAATATCAAAAATGTTCGATTCTAATTCTTAGATCACGTGATACCGGCTATAAAAGTTAGCTGCACCATAATACCTATATGCATCTTATTATTTTTTAAGGGACTACCTATTTCTACTATGGTATTTTGCTATTTCCACCATGGTTATACAAAAAGTTACTATTTTTAGATTTTAATATAATATTGTATATTATAATTTTAATTATTTTCAATTAGCCCAACTTGATTTAGATTACCAAAACAAGACTCATGTACAGTAGCCAACAAAAGTAACGTCCAATTTTTGCCCAAAAAAGAAATTTTTCATTAATAAAATTTTGGCCGAATATACATCAAATTTTTTTTATTATGAATATAATACATTAATGAGTGACCCTTTGCACCTGTAATAACCTCAGTTCTTTGTGTCATTGAGTCAGAAACTACATGAAAAATGACGTATCCAAATTTGATCACGCTTCTGTTAGGGCTACTTTAAGTGCAAGTTTATCCCTTGGGAAATCTTCACGGTTCTGAATATTGTTCTTCACTATCTTCCAAATGGTTTCTATGGAGTTAAGGTAAGGGGATCGTGAAGGCCAATCTATATAATTTATTTTTTTTGAATTAAGCCAATCTAACACTTTATGAACAGGGGTATTATCATGCTAAAAAATTGGATAGGAGTCGAGTAACAAATGAGCAGCAGATACAAATGGTACGAGGTAGTTATTTAGAATCTTGGTATAGATTTCTTTATTAATTTTTTGCTTGGAACCTTTGTAATTATCAAAAAAAAACTATGGGACCTTTAATCGTATCAATATAACATGACCAAACCATTACTGAGACCCTGTCACTTTTAAAATTCGGTTGCAAATACTCATGTTTGTATCTTTCATCTGCACAATGCCATACTCGAACTTGGCAGGATTGTTTACCTACTTCTATACTCATTTTATTAGAAAAAATGATACGCCTCCAAAAGTAAATATCTTTGTCTTTGTGTTGATCACACCATTTTTTATGCCCTTCTATATTGGCTGGTGGCAAAAAAGGCTTCAAGGCAGCCACGCGAGAACGAAGCCCAGCGTCGTGTAAGGTTCTAGCTACAGTTTGAACACTGTAATTAAGTTTTAGATCCTTCACAATTTGGAGAAGCGGCACCCGCCTTTCTTTTAATATTTTTTTACTATGGCCGTTTTTTCTTGCTTCTTAAGGACTGGGGATGTCGGGACTGAGGTAAATTTTCAATTTTTTTGGTCCTTTTGTACTTTGCTAAGAACTGTTGAATTGTTGTTGGGACACGTCCTTCTTTGACGTATAAAAAAGCAGAATATGAAAAAAATTTGCCCCAAAATGCATAATTTATGGGGTATACACAGCCCTTTGTTTACTCACGTGAGATGATCTGCAGATCAGGCATTACTTTTGTTGGCTACTGTAATGTTATACAATATTTGCAGCATGTAACCAAAAATTATTTTTGCGAAAACAATGCACTGGGCCTTTGTGTATATATTGTATAACCAGTATATGTACTGTGATTGGATATTGCTTTGAACCTAGATTTAGGGTTAGAGCAGTGTTGTATATGGGATGCGTCCACACTATGTAAAACGTCCAACGTCCAAAATTGTCCAAAATCGTCCAAGCCTATGTTCCATGTTTAACTAATTAATAACGTTATTTAAAAAAATATATAATTATATATTTTTTAGATGCTGGACTTATTGGTGAAAAAATTAAAATAGATTATCTTAATAAAATTTCAAGTAATTTTAATTTGAAAAAATGTCAAAATTGTCTAAAATTGTCCCATGTACAACACTGGATTAGAGTAGGCCAGAATTATGTCTAACCTGCTAGGGGCATATCATGATAGTGCCCACTAGTATTAAGCTTAATACTGGCTGACCCAATCAAAATAAGACTTATAATATTACACAACATTAGCGGTGTGTAACCAAAAATTATTTTTGCAAAAACAATGTACTGGGCCTTTGTGCAATATAAGTGCATATATTATTTGAATTTTAGAAATAGAAAATCTTGTGTAACTATAGTGAAAATAGCAAAATACCATAGTGGAAATAGTAGCCCCCTTTTTTAAATTTTTTTTACTTTTATTATTTTTTTTTAAATTTTTTTAATATTTTTTTTTAATTTCACTTTTTTATTTAATAATTTTTCAGATTTTATTTTTAACTTTTTTTTAATCTTTTTTATTATTAAATTTTTAACATTTTTTTATGTTTAAAAATTTTTTTTTATTGTAATTCGATTTCTGATGGCATCTTCTGCCATTAAAATTTTTTATTTATTATTTTTTTTTATTTTTTTTTATTTATTTTTTTTTACTTTTTTTATTTTATTTTATTTATTATTACTTATTTTATTTTATTTTTAACTTTTTTTATTATATTATATTTATTTTTTATTTAATTTTGATTATTTTTTATTTTTTTTTAAACAGTTCTTTAATTTTTTTATTATTTTTTTTTTTAATTCCGTTTTTTTTTAATTTTTATTATTAAATAATTTTTTTTAAAATTTTTTTTTATTTTTAAAATTATTTTTAAATTTTTTTATTTTAATGTTTAATTTTTTTAAATTATTTACTTTTATTTTATTTACTTTTTTTATTTTTTTTCATTTACAGTAGATCTAGATTAGAGTTAATACCTCTATTCAGATATATTTTTTATATCCAGATTTATCTGGTTTTAACATAGTATATATCCAGATTTAAATTTAAACCTGGATTTATTTATATCTAGATATAAAAACACTATGTCACATTATATCACATGACATAGTATATATTATATCCAGATATATAAATCCAGATAGAGGTATTAACTCTAATCTAGATTAGATTTTCACATGTTTTTTTTATTATATAAGGGAGATGGGGGTATTGTGGACAGGGGGGGTATTGTGGACAGGGCAGATATCTTGCAATCTAGTGATCAGAATTGGATGATTTTTATACCATTCGAATCAGCTCAGAGAGACGAATCGAATGGTATAAAAATCATCCAATTCTGATTACTAGATCACAAGATAATATTATTTATGCAAAATATAAAATTTTATATATATTTGAATTTAATTAGTAAATCTGCAAATTTTTGTATAATAAACCTTTAATTATCTTGGGATCCCGTGATTGGATTTTAACGATTTTGTGCTTGTTAGAATCGTCTCGCTAAGACGGTCATTTTGGTAGTAAAATCATCCAAAACGGGCCAGTAGATCAAAAATTATTCATTGTGTCCACAATACCCCCCTTTTTTCTAAAATTTAGTTTTTATGTTCTATTTTGTGTACTAATTATTTATATCTAAAACTATATATGATATAAAGATTTTTTTACAGTAATTTATTCCTTATTAAGCATAGTTCAAATAATAAAAATTGTATAAAAATCTATTTGATTATTAAAAAGTTTTATTAGTAGAAACTTTAACCTGTCCATAATACCCTCATCTCCCTTATATATATTTTTTGTCTTTTTTTTTATTTATTACTTTTTTTCTATTTATTTTTTTTAATAATATTTATTATTATTATTATTATTATTATTTATTAATTATTTTTTAAATTAATAATTTATAAGTTTTTTTAAAATTATATTATAACTTATCTTATTTAATTTATTTTTGTTATTTGTAATTTTTACTCGGAAAATAACTTATCATTGGCGTTGTCCAGTTTGAAGCCACCTTTCTTTGTCTTTGGTGCTGTCTATTTTGGAGCAACTTCTTGCAACTTCTTTTCCGCTGTTGGTATCATCTATTTTGGTGCATGCATTTTTTTCATTGTTGGTGTCATTAGTTTATTGTGTTTTAGTTTGAATACTAACTTTTATGTTTTCAGTTTCAGATTTTAGTATTGGAGTTGTTAGTTGGTGCTTTATCATTAGTGTTTTCCATTTTGGTATATTATTTGTTGCTAGTGGTATTAGTGTTTTTTCTTTTCGACATATTTTTGTTAGTGCGCCCTAGTTCTAAATACTACTTTTTAATTTTTCTCTTTTTTTAGGTTTTTCGAGTGATTTCGTAATTGCTTTAGCTGATTTCAATATTACTTTGGGTGTGTTTTAGAGATTTCATTTTGGGAGCCTGTTAGTTTTTTTGGACGTTTCTTGTATGACTACATGGTGTCTTGTCACTAATTTTGACATTAC
Organism: Gigaspora rosea; assembly: GCA_003550325.1. Lineage (NCBI taxonomy): Eukaryota > Fungi > Glomeromycota > Glomeromycetes > Diversisporales > Gigasporaceae > Gigaspora > Gigaspora rosea. Next base: position 45,803 of record QKWP01000612.1, read on the forward strand.
TTTGGGTGTGTTTTAGGGTTTCTTTTTATAGATTCGTTTTGGATGCCCTGTCAGTTTTCTTAGGTGCTCTTTGTGCAAGTTTGTGGTTGTCTCTGGTGTCTTGTCACCGATTTTAACATTGCTTGGTGCAGTATGGGGTATCTTGTAGATTTTACCTTGGGTGCCTTGTTAGTTTTCTTAATTAATATATATATAGTTGCTAATACTGTAAATAGCAAATTGGCAATTTGCTAGCATATATATTAATTGAATTTAAAATCCATATATTATTGTAAATGGTGTAAATATAAGTAGTAAAACCTCTGGCAAGCTCTAGCTATACGAATGTAATGGATAACTATTTTGCTAAGTCTGCTAGCTTATATTTTTTATATGTCTTTATCTTCTGGCTTACTATGAGATCATTGATTTTAAATTCTTTTATATTTATTTTTTTTTATATTTTATTTTTAATTAATATATATCTGATATGTAGTTGCTAATATTGTGAATAGCAAATTTGCTCGCATATATTATACTTTTAGGGTTAGGATTAGAGCATATTAGTTAGTATTAGATTGTTTTAGTATAAATTATATGATTAAGGTTAGATTATTGGATTCTTGTTAATTTTGTATTAATTGTATAATTGTATTAGTTAAAAGCAAATGCTTAAAATGTTCATTATCTATATTATATAAATAAAAAATTTTAAATAACTTAATTAGTATGTATATTTTTAATAATATTATAATATTATTACAGAATTTATATATGTGATATATAGATATATATATGGCATATATACTATATGTATACTATATGTATCCGATATGTGTCCGATATCCTATATGAACTCTACACATATTGGAATCCTATAATATATATTGGGTATATGATGCATTACAAATTTATATATGCGATTTATACCCAATATGTATATGGTATATATACTATATATGTATTCAATATATGTCTGATATCCTACATGAACTCTACACATATTGGGTATATGTATAAATGTATTTTATACATATCGGTCACATATCAGTCACATATACTATATATACAGTCAATCCTTTATAAATACAACTCATAGGAACAAACCTACAACATGCATTTAGGGAGATTTGCATTTAGAAAGATCTAATTAAATTGCAGCTTTAAAAATTAGATCATCAAGTTTGTGTAACTTTTACCAAAACTGTATAACCTATCTTAAATACTAAAATTGATTGGCTATATACATTTAGGGAGGTTAGTATAATATAAAATATTATTCAAAAAAACGTGCATTTACAGAATATAGAACATGTATTTAGCACTAATAATATCTTATGGAAAGAAAAAACGTGCATTTAGTGAGGTATTGCATTTATGAAGATTGCATTTATAGAGGCTGACTGTATCAGGTACCTAATATTATACCGATATATAATTATAACCTGTACTACAACTTTTAATTAATTGATCTTGGCTATTAACTTAGTACAAAAAAGTTTTTTTTTTAGAAATACTTGGTATCATTATATTATACTATAATCATGCACTAGATGACAGGCCTCCAAAATATATATAGATAGATTGGATTTATTATAAAATTCTAAAAATAAAAAGATCTGCAAAAAACTTTAAAAGTAAACAAAAATTACTATAAATAAAAAAAATCTGTATAAAAAAAACCAAAAATAAGCAAACTAATATCTAATTTATCTATATAAATTTTGAAGTTCTAAATAACTAGCAGATCATTAATTAAAAGAACAAAATATATTTATATTTATTAGCAAAACAGAAACTATTGTAAGTTTAGAGCAAAAATAGAAAATTTATTTTATATACAGAAAAATGTTATTCAAAAAAATTAGAATATCTTATTTTTGAATAAAAGAAGTTTCTTAGTAATTGCAAGTAGTTACAAATAATATTAGCAAATTTATAGTAGTGCAATCTTTCAAAAGATCTTGCAAACCTGCAAAATCTTTTGAAAGATTTTGTATATTGCAATTATTTCGAAATATTTCAAGTGTCGAAATATTTTAAGAGTGTTTTTAAAATATTTTTCGAAATATTTAGAGAACTAGCTGGATTAATAGATATGTAACCTGGGTCATACCAACATCAGCAAATTATATATATGTAATTTTACTTTAGATATTATGACTCGTAATATTACAAAAATCTTACAATCAATACAGTATATTATATAATATATTATGCTATATTATAGTTATATTATGGTATTGTTATCCTATATCCACTTCTTCAAATTAGGTAACTAGAGTAATCTTAGACTATGAACACTTTGTGTAACTTCAAACTTTGTTACTGTAGTATATCTAAGTCAATATGGCATTTTTAAGAAAACTTAACAAAGAAGATTTAAGGCAATTTGCAATTATGAAAGAGGCTACAATTAGAAGTATATGAAGATACTAATAACTGTTTGATTTGTGTAATTAATAGTTGTTTTTATTATTGAAAGAGTATGAAGACTCGATGTTGAACTTGGGGTCCATATCGGCCGCTTTTATACTTTTTGAAATTTTACAAATATAATGGTCAATATCTTTTACATGTGTAATACAGTATATACTACAATTACTATTAATAAAATATATAGTATAACTAGTATAAATATAATATATGTAATAAATAATATAAATATAATATATAAGATATCTAGAATATATGCTATAAATATGCCATTTTTCAGATATATCAGATCTACAAATTGGCCCGCAGCAATCTCCTAGCCAATCAGATTGCTAATCAATTAATAAGTATAGAAGTAAATGTTTAATACTTCCTATCTTGGCAACTAGAGGTCGTATAGAGATGTACTATAGCTTATTCGAACTGTCTCGGCGAGCTGAGTCGAATGGTAGTGGTTTCATTGAATTCAGATCACTGGTTCAAAAGTTATATCCGTTTTTGTGATTTTTCATAGGTCAACAGTATTTATTTTGAAATATTTTGAAATATATTGCGTAATATTGTGAAATAGATCAAATAAAAAATGCAAATTATTCCTACAGGGGTTGCAGAAAGCATAGTTTGTGATCTTTTTATATTGTTTCGCAATATTTTGCAGATTTCACAAATTTTCAAAATTTTTTAAAAAATAAATAAACAATATACATTTTCACATAATCATACTTTTTTACAAGTTTTCGCATTATTTCGCAAGTTTTTGCAATTTAATATAAAATTTTATATTTATTTATTTATTTTTTTTTCAGATTCAAGGTGCCTGTTTTGAGGCATATATTTCATTTAGTTTATACATCTGGATTCTACATAGATGAGAGTACAACTAGCTACATATACACTTTTAGTGTCTAATTTAAGTAGTCCGCCCAAAGGTTCAACACTAACTGCTATATCTGCAATCCAATTATAGAAATTGTCTATTTAAACTCTTTAATTTTCTGCTTTACACCTTGGACTTTTAACTGATTTACCAGACATCTGCATTACCTATGCGATTAGTCCAGACACTTGGGTTTCTTTTATAAGAGTCCTTAGAACTCTTTCTTATATCCGAAGGTACAATCTGGCTTATCCTTAACATAAAACTTGGTAGAGCTGCCTCTGTCCCATACAGATATAATCTACACTTCGGTAATTTGCACGCTTACCAAGGCCAATACTTGCTGTCAAGGAGGTACTCTTAAATGCTACCATTATTTACTTCTGCCCTTGTAAGGTTCACTCCAACCCGGTACTCACTATCACCTTCCTACTAGTCATTTCCTGATATATCCTATACTTTCAATCTAGTTGGTACAGAAGGGTCGATTTACTCGGCATTAGGTGCTATTATGGATTTTTCCCCTGGTACCTACTTCTATAACATAGGCCCTTTTCCTTCGATGCAACTCCGGTGGCCAAGTTGGTAGGCCTTGTCCCTGAGGTCGATCCAGTTCTTTAGCTCTGGTCCAATATTCTGGTTTTGGTTGTACTGTCAAGATCTTTGCTATCTCCTTAGAAAGCTTCCAGAAATTACGTAATTTTTGGGTGGGTGGGTGAGGTCCCCAAAATATCAGATTATATTTCTGATCAAAATTTTATAATTCTGGTCAAAAGTATAAAATTATAAAATTATTAATAACTTTTAATCTACTGGGCCAATTTAGATGATTTAACTACCAAAATGTTTGTTTTATTTAGCGATTCTAACAAGCTCAAAATTGTTAAAATCTAATTACAGAGTCCCAAGATCATTCAACTTTTGTGTAATTTTAATAGTAATTTTAGAATCACTAAGTAAATTTCTTTGACATTGAATAACTTTTGATTCACTGGTCCATTTTGGATGATTTAACTACCAAAATGTTTGTCTCACTTAGACAATTATAACAAGGCCAAAATTGTTAAAATATAATCACAGAGTTCCAAGATCATTCAATTTTTGTGTAATTTTAATAGTGATTTTTTAGAATTACTAAATAAATTTCTTTAAAATTAAATAACTTTTAATCCACTAGTCCATTTTGGATGATTTAACTACCAAAATGTTCGTTTTAGTGAGATAATTCTAACAAGCCCAAAATTACTAAATTTCAATTACATGATTCCAAGGTCGATAAAGATTTGTATTGTTTTTAACAATACAAATCTTTATCAATCTTGGATTCTGTAATTGAAATTTAGCGATTTTGGGCTTGTTAGAATCATCTTACTGAGACGGACATTTTGGTAGTTAAATCATTCAAAATGGACTAGTGGATTAAAAGTTATTTAATTTTAAAGAAATTTACTTAGTGATTCTAAAAAATTACTATTAAAATTACACAAAAGTTAAACGATCTTGGGTCTCTGTAATTAGATTTTACCGATTTTGGTCTTGTTAGAATTGTCTCATTGAGACGAGCATTTTGGTAGTTAAATCATACAAAACAGACCAGTGGATCAAAATTTATTATTAATTCTAAAAATTGTACATATGGATAATTTTTAAAAAAATATAAAATTTGATTGGCTAATAGGGTATTAGGACTGTATCAGGTGTAGGTGGGTGGGTAAAATTTTGAAGTTTATTAGTAACAAAAAACTATGTAATTTCTGGAAGCTCCCTTACTCAAAACTTGCCAAATGGGTTTCTGTTTCCTCAGTTCCTTGGATTTGTCTGTATTACGAGATAAAACTTTGACCGAAAGCTCCCATTCAAGAGGACTACAGGTAATGTACCAAACTGATTGACAGGAAACAGTTACCAGAACACAGGTTTATTTTTTTCAAAAGTATCACCAGTAAAATTTGAACCCTAAACCTGCCACTTGGAGAGTGACAACTTATCAACTTCCCTAAGTCGCCATACCTATATTTATTTATTATTGTATATTATTGTCCGGAGTAAAGCAAAGGACCTTTAGTTTCTACATATTATGATACAAAAGTTACTTTTTGATGTTCAAATATTAAAATATCAAAAACGCAACTTTGCACTTTCTGTTTGTCCACTCACATGATTTTTAAATTATTTTTAAGGATAGAGTGTAATGACGTCATTTCTATTATGAGACTTATTGTTATGATCGTTGATAACACAAAATCTCTAATACTAATATGTATCGAATATTCTAGATATTTTATTTACTATCAAAAAACCAGTTTTAACTTGTTTTAGCACCCACAAAAAATGTCTAACACCCGTAACTATTACTAACTTCTTGTCATATTTTTTTAAAAAATTAAATATAAAATGTTAAATTCTTTGCTTTGAAATGAAAATTTGGACATTGAAAATACTGTAAATATAGTTTTTTTTGATGTAAACAAAAATGTATTTTATTTAACTATAGTAGCAAGTTTTTTTATGCCGTGCTACATAATATGACAATTTTCTAATTACAGAATCCAAAGATTAATAAAGATTTATCAATCATTTAATCAAATTAATTTTTATATATAAAATCAATTTGATTAAATAATTGATAAATCTTTATCGATCTTTGGATTCTGTGATTAGAATTTAACAATTTTGGGCTTGTTGGAATCATCTCGCTGAGATGAATATTTTGGTATGGTAGTTAAATCATCCAAAACGGCCTAGTAAATCAAAAGTTATTTAATAGTAAAGAAATTTACTTAGCGATAAACGATCTTGGGATCCTGTAATTGGATTTTAACAATTTTGGGCTTGTTAGAATCATCTCATTGAGACAAACATTTTGATAGTTAAATCATCCAAAAGTACTAGTGGATCAAAAGTTATTATTAATTCCATAAATTAGAATATATATAAAATTTATAGTACAAGAAATAAAGTTGAGTTTTAGATAAACAATACTATGCTTTTATCTAGTAAATAGCAAATGTTTTTAATTATTATATTTATATAAATATTTGGAGTGTTTGCAGAAGAAAGGGCGGAAACTCAAATATATCTCATTTTGAGATAATTGAGTTTAATTACTTGTTTTGGTTTTCAGACTGATCCGGATCAATCAAAATTTCACGGTTTTGATTGGTTAAAGATAACAGGTAATTACTAGGTAATCTCATGATGCGCACAGCTTCGTGGAACTTTTTCTTTACATTATCTTGACTGTTTATTATGCAAATCGACATTAATTTATAATTGAGAAATGTTAACCATATCGAAATTTACCCAAATCCAATAAAAACTCAATTTTCATTTTTGTGCAGTTTTCGCACTTTCTACTGCAAGGACTCTATTTAGCTCCAAACAAACAATGCTATGCATTTACCTAGTATTTAAATGTTTTTAATTAGTAATATTATATATTTTATTTTTTTATTTTTATTTTATTTTTATTTTTTTTTTTTTATAAGTGAGGTCTGTCCTCGTTTTCTTTATTATTATTAAAGTAGATATTATAGGAATTCCATAATATAGTACATTAATTTCGGGAAGGGGGAGGGTAAAGCTAATTTACTTTTGACCTAGACTTAACTAAGGAAGGTCGCAGATCTAACTAGGTTATGTATACTATGGTAGTAGGGGAGGTGTTGTGTGCTATGAAGTTGTGGGTCCAGATTCTATATTTAAATTCATTGGGTGTAATGGTGTTATTACTAGAGGTGGATTTAGGGATAGGAATGAGATTGTTGGAGGTAGGTGGAGTAGTGATCTTGGCTATCGTCGCTCTGCTGGTCTTCCAGATTTTGTGTAGATTCTTGATAATTTTGTGGTAAAGTTGGGGGTAAGTGAGGCTTGGGTTTTTGGGGTTGAAGAGGGGAAGCAGGTTTTTGTCGTGATTAGACTGATGAGTAGGCATTTGTCATATGAGAGGTATAAATGTGTAAAGTTGTCGATAAAGGGTTGAGCATTAATGTTATTTAGGTTGTGTTTAGTGCAGATTTTGCATATGATTTGTTTGATTATTTCAGAAATAGGTTGGTCATTGCTCGGGCATGTGATCCAATGGGTGCTGTCTTCCCATTCTTGTCTGCATCTTGGACACTTTGGATCAGGGTATTTAGACGGGTCTCGGTGGTATAGGTTCAGGAGGTTTGGTAGTTCATTAGATAGCAAATTAATTTTGAAAGCCTTGAGGATAGACTTCTTTGGATTAGTTTGGAGGGATAGAGGTTTGCTATCGTATGATATTAGTAAGTATGTATGGGTCCAGTTGATTTGGAGTCGTGGGTTGCTCCATTCTGTGGTCCTGTATTGTGAGTGCCATTGTGCGATTGTGGTGGCATTGAAAAGGTGCCGTAGGAATCGCCTTGGTGTGTGTGGGATATTGTGTGTGAGAAATTGTACTGTATATGAGTTACCAATATGCTGAACCACAAGCTCTGAGTGGGTGGATTCCGGTGGATCAGGTATAATTAGTGTTTCCTTGTAGTTGACAGTTAACTTGATTTCTTTTGTAGTAATGATAGTTTTGATTGCTAGTAAGAGTGTGGCATGATTCATGGTATGTATTCTCCTGTGGTGGTAAGTCGGAGTAGAGATAATCGTGTTGAGTACATTTTTTAGATGTTTGGAGTTTGTTGAGATTTCGGTCCTTTGATAACGTGTGATTATTGTCAGCGCAGCTTTGAGCGGTGATGGCCAAGATTCATTGTGAACATGTAGTATTGTTTGTGGGTTGTTGATACTAATTATAGCTGAGGGAGTAGGAATAGAGTTAACGAGGATGTTGGTGTTGACTATTTCTATTTTTACGGGTTCACAGTCTTTATTGAGTTTGGGTTGTTGTATGTATAGGTTCCATAGGTTCGAGTTAATGTTGGAAAACGCGTTTATGAGTTTGAGAGTGATTTGGTCAGATGTAGATAGCCATGTATAGTCAGGGGTAGTCTTGGGTAAGTGGTTTCGGTGTTTAATTGCTAGTTTTATATTAGGTAGGTAAGCTCTAATCGTGAATGATGAGTTGACCTGTGTTGGAATTAGTTCCTTGGTATCTGATGTAAAGAAGCACTTGATGGATTTTTCTTTTAAAGGCTTTAGGTTGCAGCTGTGGCATCTGGTAAGTTGTTTTGTTTGTTTGTTAAATTCCCAATGGCTCATTTTGGCATTATTGTTTGTTATATTACTTATTTTTCCTATGTGGCCGCTATGTGTGATTATCCATTGTTTTTTCGTGCAATTGACCTTGGGTGTTATGAAGGGGTTGGGCGTTGTGAGACTGGAAACAGGGTAAGTGTAATCAGTTAGTAAGTCGTGAATTTGCTTGAACCATAGGGGTTGTTTTCCTCGTGGGATTTTCTGAATGTTGTGGGGTATAGTTTGCCAGTCAATGACTTCATTGCAATTATAATCTAAGAATTGTTCTATGTATCTAATGTTATGCTGGTTGAGCCTAGTTTTGAGGTATGAGTGGTTTGGGATGTTAATTATAATAGTATTGATGGGAGTGCCTTGAGTGTTTTGTGGAGATGGCCAGGGGTGATTTGCATTAGTGATTTGTATATCCAAGTCGTATATAGTGTGGATGATTTGGGCCGTGGTAGTTTTGTTCTCTTTTGTCAGGAATACTGGTGGTTCTAGGAGGACGGATTGGTTGGTGCATGTGGCATTTTGTAATTGTTGTAAGCGTACCTTGAGTAAAGAAGTTGGAAAGTCTGGTTGATTTAATGCTTTAGTAAAGAGAGAGATGTGTTGGTACAGAAAGGAATTGGGAACAGATTTTGCTAGGCCTGCTTTGTGTTTTACAGTTGATGTGTATTTGGTAGTGATCTTTTCGCATAGATAATGGGGGAAAAAGGTATTTTGGACTCGGTATGCTAGCCTCGTTAACAGTACTGTATTAACGATATATATTGTCTGTTTTTCAGTGATCCTGGCGTGTTGCATTTTTTGTATATCTGCTAGGGCTTCATTTGTAATAATTTTGTGGATTGGGTGGTGCTTTGGTGTTCTAGTAAACCAATATCCTAATAATTTGAAGGCTTCAGTTTTATTTATATTATGTATTGGTACATTCTGGAAAGTTATATGTGCATTCTGGTCAGGTGAGTTTGTTGTTAGCGTGGATTTCGTCAGATTAACTTTGATATTAGTTAGGTCATAGAAGGATGTAGCAGTGGTGATAATTTTCTCTAGGACTTCTTTTGAGTGTACTATCCATGTCGTATCATCCATATAGGCTAGGCAGGCTATATTGGTATGGAGTGGTAGTGGGTTTGACGGGGTTTTGGTATATAGTTCGTAACCTTTGTTTTCCTTTGTAATTCTGTGTAGGAGAGGGTCGTAGTATATGCAGCATAGGAGGGGGGTGATGGTTTCGCCCTGGTCGATGCCATCACCTACCAGGTAAGAGGTTGTGAGTCCATATTCTGTAATAACTCTATTTTCTCTATTTAAGAATAAATTTGTAATAAGCGAGGCGTAGTGTTTAGAGCATTTAATTCTGAGAAGTGCTTTGTGGAGCAAAGGGAGATGTACAGAATCGTATGCTTTGGACATGTCTTGCAACAATATCCAAAATTCTTTATTGTTTATGTATGCATTCTCAAGTATGTTTGTGAGGTGTTGGATAGGTTGGGCAGTTGATGTGTAAGGTAGAGTGACATAATTGGAGGGAGATAGTATGGGGTATCTCATCAGAATCTGATTGAGTCAGTTAGTTAGAATTTTTGTAAAGATTTTACGAGTTTGCTCAATTAGGGTAATTGGGCATGTTTGGTTCGCTCGCCTTCGAATTTTTGTTTTTTGGAAATGGGGTAAATCAGACTATGTTTTCATGCTTTTGGAATAGTGCCTAGACTAGTGCATGCGTTAAAGATATCTAATAAGGTATCAATGGCATGGACCGGTAGTTGTTTTAGCATTTCATTAAAGATGCCTTGCGGACCTGTGGCTTTTTGTAGGGGAGAGTTGGTAATTGTTTCTAATAGTTCTTCCTTGCTAATAGGTGGACTGAGGGGCGAATACTATTCTGAGAATATGTGTGATAGTGGTTCGTAGTAGTCCGTCCATGCTTCCCAGTGCTCATTGTTGGTTGGATTAGGTTTAGTCCATTGGGTAAAGTGCTGCTTAACTTTGTCTTTGATTTCAGTTGGTTCCATTATGACGGCGTTTGGGAGGCAGATATTGGGGAGGGATACTCTGTCTGTGTGTTTTCTTAAGATGCTGTCTATCATTGTGGTGGTATGGTTGGTGAAGTTTTGGTACCTGCGTTTGATGTAGTAATTTATATGCTCTCTATGTTCTGTATTATTTTCCAAATTTTGAGCTTTGTGCAGGCCTCTGTGTAGTTCCACGATTAGTGCTTTGGTTTGCAATAATGTGTATGATTGCAGATTTTGTTCACTAAGTCGAGGAGTAGGATATTCGGTAAGGTCATCAATTTGCTTCATTTTTTCATTTATGTCTTTGACTATAGCCGCTAACGATCTTGGAGTTGGGTCTGTAAGAATTAATCTTTTGATCCTATTGGCGATCTTGAGGGCCTGATGGAGTTTTGTGGCTTTGAGGTTGAAGGCATGGAATTTTCGGTATGTGGATTTAGAGGTAGAGATGAACTTATTCGCTGCTTCTTTAACGGCCATGTTCCATTTGTGCCATTGTCTATTTAGTGTCTCTTCGTCTGTTATTGGAGTATTACAGTTCAAATTAAGCTCCGTTATTCGGTTACTGATGTAGGAAGTGAAATCTGCCCAAGACTCCTCCGTCATTTTGTGGTAGAGAAAGGTTTTTCTGGAGGTTCTTTGTTTCCTTTGTGTAGGGAATGTGTAAGGTAAAAGCCATTTGGTATGTAGTATCATATGGTCGCTATCAGTAATCCTAGTTGGGTCTATGGTTGTAATGTTCGAGCAATGGGCAATAATATCTGATATAACTCAGATGTCATCAATTTGGCTGTGTGAAGTTGATCTAGACCAAGTAGGTTGAGTGATACTGAAGTAGTTCATCATACTGGACATGTGAATATTGCTCATAAAATGTAGGATTGAGGATGACCGGGTTTTGGAGGAAGAGATGTTATGATTGAAATCTCCTAGAACTATGATTTTCATTGATTTTGCTTTGGCTTGTGTGATCCAGTCTGATGCTAGTGCCTGTGTATTTAGAGAGAGTTGGAGATTGTTGGAGGGGAGGTAGACTGATATAATGCGGGTCCTGTTGTGGTGTGGAAAGAAAAGGTCCATCATTATGGCTGTTCTGGGAAGGGTGCGAATATCGTGTATGTATGGTTGTAGGAAGGGTTGTATTGTGATAGCTGTTCCCATGCTTGATTCTTGTTTTATCGCTGTATTTTCATCACAATTTGAGGTGTATATTAGATATATGGGGTTGGATAGGTTGAGGTTCTTTTCATTGGATTGGGCTAGTTTGGTTTCTGTCATTGATACAATATAGAGGTCTTTTTCTTTACAGTATTGAGCCAAATCTTTAGTTTGAGATTTTTGTTAATGCCCTGGACATTATGGGTAGTGATGTTGAGATAGGGTAGGTTGTTAATGGTTGTTTTGCGTGTATGCTGAGTGTGAGTAGTGGAGGGGGAGTTTATGTTTGTATTGTTATTTGGGTTGTTAGTAGTCCCGTCTATGCAGGTGTGATCACATGAATAAAGGTAGTCGCTCATGATAAAGAGTTATCAAAGATGTCTCATTCCGGATGTAGGAGATCGGGAAGATTGATCAGGTAGTTTGGAATAAGTATAACGTTAAAATGTTCTTGAATTTTATTGATGACTTCGGGAGCTGTGTCATAGCTAGATATGGGAATTTGAGTGGATATGGCTGGAATATTGTTGGTTATATATGTTGTAAGTTCTTCTAGGTTGGGAGGTAGGTTATGCTTGGTATGGTTGTCAGGAGTAGGATCCTTCGGTGTGATTTCAATCCATTCTTTGGGGAGTTTGTCGAAATAGTAGATCTCACGCAGTAATCATGATGTGTCCACTAGTTGTCCAGGTGTGGTTATTGGAATAGTAATCTGGTATTCTTTAATGTCCTCGACCTTAGTAGGAAGTTCAGGTTTATCTGTCAGGTTTACTGCCATTATGTTAGAGGAAAGAGGAAAGAGGAATTTATATTTGTGTTTGATTTCTTGAATAAAAGTTCTTGCAAGTTGTTTATCAGTGATAGGGTATATATAGGTCAGCCCTGTCTTGATTTTTGTGGTGTCAGTTGGTAGTGGGGGTTTTGCAATTATGTAATCGTTAGGAAGTCTTCCGAATTCGTATTTCTCTCGTAGCAGATCTATTATGCTCTTAAAATTCTTAGGAGAAAGCATTGGGTCTATTAGAAACAAACCGCGTAGATTCTGTGGCAGTTCTTGTGGGGTGAGTAGTAGAGGGTCTCTGGGTTCAGGTATGGGTAGGTCAAAATACTGCTGGGGAATGCGATCAAAGTGGTAGTATTCTTTGAGTTGTGCTCTGTAGTCAGAAAGGTGAGCTAAATCATCAAAGTCGGTAATTGGAAAAAGGTCTCAGACAGCGCTATATAGGTCTGCAGGTTCGTAGGGAAGAGGCGATTTGTTGTCTGTGAAGTAGGAGCTGAGGAAATGTGAAAAGGAGTAGATTTTTCTAAGGGATGCCACCACTGCTCTTGTGTGTTTACGCTCGGTAAGGAGTAGAGTAAATGGCAGGAATTCTGTGATATGTTCTGGGATTAAGTCAGGATTGTCTGGTAGCGGTTCAAGGTTGTCAGATAAGGCTTCTCCAAGGAGCTTTCACATTGATTCGAATGGTACCAGGTCCTCCATTCGAGCGAATTTTGCGCAATAGTAAATTGTAGCAGTGATCTGGTGCGGATTTGATGTGATGAAGTTCAGATTAGAAATATAATTGGCCGTCAGTTTCTTCTTGAGCATCGTGTAAATCTGGTCTCTGTTGGTTTTATTTGTAATGGTCACATTGTGTTGCCTTTTGTAGTTTCTTAGGGCTTTGTTAAAGCTTTCTTCGTATTCAATCTGGTGTGCTGGCTTACTTTTTTTGTCTCTAGTAAATGTGCTTAGCCCGATTGCTGAAGGGATGTTGCACTGTGTGGGCTGAGAGGATATTTTATCGTTGAAAAGTTTCAGAAGTTCAGTCTTGTCTTTGAGTGCGTTTAGTACTCTGTTGGGGTTCCATGTAGTTGTATCGAAGGGCCATTCTTTCATTTTTTGTAGTGCTTCTGCAACGGCATTAGTCCATAAGGTTATTAGTTCTTGCGACTCCGGGTCAGGGGGTCGGGTTTGTCTAACGGCCTGGCTGTAGCTTAGGGTCTTGGATCGGATTGGTGTTGATTCAACTGTGTGGTCTGATTTGCAGTCCATGTCTACGTCATCGTCTTGATTATGTATATAATCATTGTCTATTGGAGCAGTTGGTATAGCAGGTTTTGTATAGGCTTCAGTGTTGGGGTCGGTATGCATAATTATTTGACCATCGTCTGTTATATCAGAGAAATCCTTTTCGTCAAGTATTATTATCGGGGCTTGGGTCTCATTATGGGAAGATTGTAGTCCGGTACTCTGAGAGTTATATAACTCAATTTCATGGGGCGGGGAATCCTGGGAGATCTGGGTACTGGGTTCTGCATTGTTCTTGTCCAAAACTGGTTTATTGTTTTGATCTATGCATGATTGTATAGATCCTTGATGCGATGATGTCATTGATGAATCTGACGGGGGTAAGCTGAGTTGGCCACTATTTTCATTATTGAGAATTGTGTCGTCTGGGCCGAGTGAGCGGGGTTTTTTTGTTAGAGGTTGGTCTTGGTGGTGTGGGTCAGCTGTGTATTGTGGTTTACTGCTAGGCTCCATTTGGTGGTGAGTGGTGTTGAATATTTGGTGCTCTGTTTTGAGGCGCCTTTTGTGTATTTTCCCTCCCAGAGGGAGGACTGTTTTGAGAGCATGTAGTGTGTCTACATTAGTTGTTTTTTCTTTTTTGCTCTTAATTTTGCTTAACTCTATGCTCTTGTGAGGTTCTCAAGTGCCCGTAGGGCTGTGTATAAATTTATTTAGATGAAAGATTTTCTATTCTACTGTTTTTCTTTCCTAGAATTTTTGTGTACAAGAGATCATTGGAAAGAGTTTTTTATTATATATTTTATTATATTATATTTTAATTATTATTATTTTTTTTTTTTATTCTTTGATGAGTCTGCTAGATACTTGCAAGTGAACAGAAGAATACTATGCTAAAATACATTTTACAGAATATTCAGTTTTTTCTTATATAAGCCCAACATCACTCAGTTTTCTAAAAAGGACCTAAGTGTACTCTGTCGCACTATTTCCCTAACGAAACAGGTTTCAGTGGTAACCTATTAGTGACTATACCAAAAGGGCTTTTTACTCTTCTTGATAAAGCCTAACATCCCTTCTTCTACTATACTCTCTATCATCTTTAGTCTTTCTGTAACCTTTTCCTTCCACTTCTCTTTCCGTTTCTTCTGGCCTTTCGAAGCTTTGTTTTCTTCCTTTTTCTTTTTTTCCTCTGTTTTTCTTTGTGTACAATGCCATTTTTTTTCTTCCATTCATTTACTGTCTGGCAACGGTTTTTCCAATAATTTCAAAAAGACTGTTCCACGTTATGTTTAGAACATTTTCAATAATATGATTCGTTATTTTGTTAGAGTAAAGCCGTTTTTGAATTCTTTTTTGAGCCTTGTTCAAAACAAACCCTTAATTAACCAACCCTTTTCGTACGCTAATTATCTCCTCATACTTTTCTCTGAAAATTAGATTTTGCAAATCCTGATTGAACAGTCGTTTCTAAACGGCTTTTGACAGATTGTTCCAAGCATATTCTGCTTCTACCGATTGAATACTCCACTATAAAATTTCGTAGCCTTCACATTCAGCCAAATGATCATGCACTTCCTTGGTGTCTGTATTGCAGCTTAAACAAATTGGAGATTAATATAGGTAGAGATATGATCCATTATCCGTTTCCATCTATTTTCATATTAAAATTCGCGGATTTCCATGGATTTTAATATAAAAACGGATAATGAATCACATCTCTACATAGGTCTGGTCTTTTTTTATTTAGTATGTCAAGAAGGTGAAGATTTTCTGACAGGCATTTGATAATAAAACAGGCTTTTTTACTTCTTTAGTTGATGAACCTCGTATACCGGTTACTTCCTTAAGCTTCTTCCAAAATATTAACTAGCTTTTGTCGTTGTAACTATTATTATAACTATCTATATTTTAATTATTATATATTCTTTACAGTATCATTTACATTATTATATATTATTTTAACTACTTTTGCACTTCTTCGCATCTAATTCTATTACTATATACAAAAAACTAGCCCTATATACTAATTTTCGTTTACTTTATAGTTAGCTATTATCTTCATTTTTTTGTTTTCTATTGTTTTCGCTTTGGCTATTTCTTTTGTTTTGGCTATAACCTTCGTTTCACTCTCTTTTTCTAAATAAAAATAAAAAACTTTTCTTAGAAGTATTGGTGTTCTTGCAAATTGCTAGAAAAATCTAGTATATTTTTGCAAAGTGCTAAAGAAGTTAAAACTAATATTTTTTTAAAGTCTGAAAAAATTACAAAGTTTCGAAGAAGTCAGAAATAAATAAAATAAAATAATTAAAAAAAAATAACTAAAAAAAAACTGAAAAAACAAAAAGTATAAGCAAACTAATAAAAAAAAATAAACAAAGCCCAAATCTTCATTTCTCTGAAGTAAGAGTTCATGTTCTTGCAAATTCAGAAATTGCGAAAGCTATGTTAATATTCGTGCCAAATAGCAAAAAAGTCATGAAGTGACAAAAAGTCTGAGTTGGTTTTCTTGAAAAGTGCTAGGAAGTAAGAGTTCTTTTCTCACAAAGTGCCAAAATAAAATAAATTAATAAACAAATTTAAAAAAAAAACAAAAAACATAAACAAATTAGGGTGCTAACATTTATTAGATAATATTTTAGGGGATGGGGGTCAAGAAAAATCTTACTTTAGTAAAATTTGTTTGGCTAAAATTCTATTTATAGATCTTACCTGGGGTGGGGATAAGCCCCTATAGTAAATGGATATTACTAGTAGGTAATAAATGTCAGCACCCTTATTTAAATAAAAAAATAAATAAATTTCTAACTAAATCTTTATTTTTTTAAAGAAATGCTTTTGGAAATTTAGAAATTGCTAAAGCCATCAGTCGTGTATTCTTGCAAAGTACCAGAAGTTTGGGTTGGCTTGTGCAAGGTTTCGAATAGTTTTTTGTTTTTTTGTAAAGTGCTAAAATAAAAATAAAATTAAAAAATTAAAAAATAAATAAATAAATAAAAATTGAAAAAAAACAAAATAAAAACAAAAAGTAAAAAAAAAACAAAATAGAAGATTTAATTATAAACAAAGATCTAATCTGATCTTGTAGTACAGAATTTGAACATCATCAAACTATTTCGAACTACAGTCAACCTTCCATAAATACAACTCATAAAGACAAACCTACAATATGTATTTAGAGAGGTTTGTATTTATCAGAAAATTTTATACATAGATATTGATTGATATATAGCACTTAATCATTTTATATTAATTACAAAATATCATTACTGCATTATATATCGATTAAAATATTATTATATATCAATTAATTGGATAAAAATTGATATATATCTATAATCGATATATGGGGGAGCCTACAGCAAAAGAATGCTTCGGGCCAACCAATCAAATTTTGAGATATTATAGAATAGCCAAATAGCAAATGAATATTTTTATAAAAACAATGTTTAATAGTTAAATCTATTAATAAAAAAGTACATAATTTTGTCTAATTATTTTGATACTATTATATAAATGATAATCATATTCCAATTTTGGACATGATTTTCTCAAAATCATGTGATTGTCCTGAAGCATCCTTTTGCTGTGGGTTCCCTCATATATCGTTTTTTATATGAAATCATTATATATCTATAAATCGATTATAATCATAATTATTTGAAACGATATATGACGATTAGCAGATCTTTAACGATTATATAGTGTTTTGACCGCATCACAAAAATTTCACCCTGGATCACCAGATAAAAAAAAAATGAAAAAAATTTTTAAAAAATTTCCTATGCCCATCTAATTCGTAATGTATCCTAGATCATAAAAATATATTCCACAAAATAAAAAAAAAACTTAAAAAAAAAAAAAGGCCATTTTGAACAATCTTTCTTCTCTCTTTTTTTCTTTTTTCCTTTTTTACCCTCTCCCTTTTACCCCTCTTTTTCTTTTACTCCTTTCTTCCTTTTTTTTCTTTCTCTTTTTTTTTCTCTTTCTTTTTCTTTTTAATATTTTGAATATATTCAAAATATTTTAGGACCTGGATTATATCAAAAACACGTTTGACTAATATTTTCGAAATGTTTTAATAATTTTTGATGATTGTACCACAAGATCAGATTATCAGATTAGATCTTTGTATTTTTTTGTTTATAATTTAGATCTTCTATTAATTTTACATTGTTTTTCATTTTTTATATGTTTTTTTTGGTTTCATTTAGTTTTGTTTAGTTTCGTTTTGTTTTATTTATTTTTGTTTTGTTTTATTTTATTTATATTTTTTTTATTTTTTAATTTTTTTATTTTATTTCTACACTTTACTACTAGCACTTTGCAAGAAATCCAGTGACTTTTCAGTACTTAGTACAAGATAATTCAGCCTTTCAACACTTTGCAAGAACACACAACTACTTTCTCTAGCAATTTCGAAAGTTCAAGAACACAAGTTTTTTGCAAGTTTTTGCAAAGTTTGTTTTATTTATTTTTTCGTTTCATGTTTTTTGTTTTTGTTTTTTTTATTAATTTATTATATTCTGGCACTTTGTGAAAACCTTCGACAATTTCTAAATTGCAAAAACACGAACTCGAAATAGAGATTTGGGACTTTGTTTATTTTTTTATTTAGTTTGCTTACATTTTTGTTTTTTGTTTGTTTTTTTTTTTTACTTATTTTTTTAACTTTATTTATTTTATTTATCCTTACTTCTTTCGAAACTTTGCAAGAAAACGACTTGACTTTCTAGCACTTTACAAGAACACCAATTTTAATATCTCTGGTACTTTGCAAAAAGTCATGAATATGAATGAATATAACCGAATATAAGTGAATATGAGTGAAATATAATAGTTTATTTTTTTTCGTTTTTGTTTTTTTTTATTTTTTCAGTTTTGTTTTTTGTTTTTTGTTTGGTTTTTTATTTATTTTTTATTTATTTTATTTTATTTATTCCTTACTTCTTTCAGAACTTTGCAAAAAAACAATCTAACTTTCTGGCACTTTGCAAGAAGTAGCGAATATAAGCAAATATAAGCGAATATAAGCGAATATAAAGAATATAATAGTTTATTTTTTTTGTTTTCATATTTTTAATTTTTTTTGGTTTTGTTTTTTTTGGATTTATTTTTTTTTTGGCATTTTTTTTATAATAATATATAATATATGTAATATTTAAAATATTATATATAATAAAAAAATAAAATTTTATATTAAATAGCGAAAACTTGTGAATATTGTATATTTAATAAATTTTTTTTTTATTTTGAACTTAGGCAGCCTCGCCAGCACTTTTATTTAAAATTATTGTAATTGAAGCCAAAAACAAGTTTTATCTAAATTCTAAGTCTGATATTACCTGGTATTTCGTTTAATTCAACGAATTCTCAGATATGGCCTGCCGCACTGTTCCAAACCTAGTTTGAATCAGAACGCACTGCCTACTTTTTAAACCTCCTTCTCTTAGCTTCCTGAGTAGAGGTAATCTATTAGAAAAAAAACATATTACGAAATAAAATGGAAAAAATATAAAGGGGGAAGCATCAAACCCTAAACGAAAAACCCAATAAAATCAAAGTAAAACAAATAGAAAGAAAAAGAAAGAGGCAAAAGCCGCAGTACATGATAGCGTAATGCCACTAAGCGGCATAAAAACAAAAGAAAAATCAAATATAAAACAAAAAACAAAAATCTAAAACTAATGGTAAAAATTATATAATACTGCGCAAGGAAATGCCTCGTCAAAGTATTATATGTACATAAAAAGAAAAAAGAACATTCTGGAATTTAATTCTGCAGATCTGCCTACTCCACTGTGTCACATCTTTTTACACGTCCGTTCCTGTTTACTAACTTGCATACCTTCTTCTCGATTAGGATAGGAACAACAATGCCGATCTTTTGGAGGGAGTATACCGAATTTCCCACTTTCTGACAAAAATTCCAGAAAAACTGCTTCAAGCGAGAATATGGTAGAGTGTATATGGTCGAATATGTTCTTGTAACCAAAAAACCTTAGAGAGTATATTGAAAAACTCATTTTTTTAGTTCACCGCCTAACCGAGCTGGAATAGCTTCGTCGACGAAAGAAAACTTCCACCAGAATTTCTTGTACCAAGGGCACCCACTGCCAGTTATCTTGCACAACTGACGCTTCTAGCTTGCGTGTCAAATATATAAAGGAGTCCCCTGAATAGAAAAAGGGTGACCTTTATAAAAACCACTATTAGAACGCAGCTGGTTCGTCTTTTACTAAAAAATTTTTTGTTTTTCTTTTGTTCAAAATTTTGTACAAGTGATCGTTGGAAAGAGTTTTTTTTATATTTAATAAATTAAAATATTATATAATAATAATAAATAAAAAAAAATTTATAATTAAATTGCAAAAACTTGCAAAAACTTGTGAAAACCTGTAAAATGTTCAAAAAAGCATGATTATGTGAATATAATAATTATTAATTAATATCATATCAGATATATATCAATTAATATCGATATATATCGATTACTATTACTCTCAATAGAAATCGGCAGGGGTGATGGATATTGATATATACCTTACCAGTTAGTAATCGATATATATCTATATATAAAATTTGCTGATGTTTAGAGAGAGCCAATTAAATTGTACAGTTAGACCTCCATAAATGCAACCTCCATAAATGCAATACCTCCCTAAATGCATATTTTTTTCTATTCCGTAAAATGTTATTAGTGCT
Source organism: Gigaspora rosea (assembly GCA_003550325.1). Classification (NCBI taxonomy): domain Eukaryota; kingdom Fungi; phylum Glomeromycota; class Glomeromycetes; order Diversisporales; family Gigasporaceae; genus Gigaspora; species Gigaspora rosea. Next base: position 66,144 of record QKWP01000612.1, read on the forward strand.
AAATGCATGTTCTATATTCTGTAAATGCACGTTCTCTTGAATAACATTTTATATCATACTAACCTCCCTAAATGCACGTGGCCAATCACATTTTAGTATTTAAGATAGGTTATACAGTTTTGGTATAAGTTACACAAACTTGATGATCTAATTTTTAAAGCTGCAATTTAATTGGCTCTCTCTAAATGCAAACCTCTCTAAATGAACGTTGTAGGCTTGTCCCTACAAGTTGCATTTATGGAGAGTTAACTAGGACCCTGAAGAACTCTGATATAACTCAGATCCAGACTCAAAATTTTAATATAACTTTATACACTTAATTTTATTAAAAGCTTTATACAAAATTATCATATAAGTTCAAATTTACTATAAATTATACAATTTCAGATCTGAGTACCAGTATGATCATGTTAACCACCAAAGCCAAAAACATAATTACACAAAAAAAAGTGACGAAGAGAAAATCAGAAACCTATCTAGAAAAAAAAGGGCGGTAGTTAACCGTGTTCAAATTCAACAACAAAATTTTTAGTTCCGAAAATAAGCTACCCACACGATCGATAAACGTTACTATATAGTAAAGTCTAAATTTTACTAAGTAAATCGATTAAAGTCGCATAAGTAACATTGTTCAGCAGATCAAAATACGCGTACCCTGAAAATTTCATACAAATCGGAGAACTTTTTATTATTTGACTTTTAATTTTTACGTTCAACGGTTTTTTTTTTATAAAAAAAAAACCGTTGAACGTAAAAATTAAAAGTCAAATAATAAAAAGTTCTCCAATTTGTATGAAATTTTCAGGATACGCGTATTTTGATCTGCTGAACAATGTTACTTATGCGACTTTAATCGATTTGCTTAGTAAAATTTAGACTTTACTATGTAGCGACTATAATCGATTGACCAAAAATCGCTTTATAAGTTACTCCCGATTTTTTTCTGCATATTTATTTATTGTTTATAACATATTTATTTATCGTCTACAGCATATTTATTTATTGTCTACAGCATATTTATTTATTTATTTTACTTAATAAAGTTTTGTATTCAAAAATAAGCTACCCTTTTATTGTGCTTTAAATTACTTAAAATAGTAAATAAGCTACCCACGGTTTTTTTTTGTTAAAAATCGGCAAAAAAAGGTAGCTGCAACATACGGTATATATCGATTTATATCTACTTAAAAATTTTCCCGATGTATATATAGTATCGTTATACAAAAAAAGATCGTACTTGTTATAAAGATCGTTTTTGTTATACAAATAAACATCTAACTTTTCAAAAAATTACCAGTTGGTTATACAAATTTAAACATACGACATATGGAAAAATTATATATAAGTCTATACAAAGCCAGATCTCAGTATTACATATATTCTTTGGGGTCCTAGTTAACTGTATCTTTAAAAATTAGATCATCAAGTTTGTGTAACTTTTACTAAAACTGTATAACCTATCTTAAATACTAAAATTTGATTGGTTATGTGCATTTAGGGAGATTAGTATAATATAAAATGTTATTTAAGAGAAAGTGCATTTACAGAATATAGAACATGCATTTAGTACTAATAACATCTTATAGAAAAGAAAAAACATGCATTTAGGGAGGTATTGCATTTATGGAGGTTGTATTTATAAAGGTCTGACTGTATTTCAAAAAATTAGTCTAATGCACAATTCAGGTTACAGATCTACTGATCCAGCTTGGTTTCCTAGTCCTAAAATATTTTGAAAGATATTCAAAATATTTTTAATATATTTTAAAATATTTTAAAATTACTTTCAAAATATTTTGAAAATTTGATATTTCAAAATATTTCAAAATATATTATGAAATATTTTGCTTATATTATAGTTCGTAAGACCTTATATAAGATTACGCTATTATAAATTTGCTAATGAAGGATGCATTGGACAATATTTTCAAAATACTTCAAAATTTTGTATAATATATTGAAATTAATTTACAAATCTGTATTACAAAATCAGATTAAAACTTTTGTTTATAAATTAGATTTTCTATTTAGTTTTATATTGTTTTTTTATTTTGTTTTGTTTTTTTTTTGTTTTTGGTTTGTTTTTTTTTTTGTTTTTACTTTTTTTTGCTTTTATTTTGTTTTTCATTAGCAAATTTATAATAGTATAATCTTACATAAGATCTTATGAACCATAATATAAGCAAAATATTACATAATATATTTTGAAATATTTTGAAGAAAAAATCTAAATAGTGCCTCTGTGCATTTTGTGCCCCAAATATACTAATAATTAATTTCATCCAGAATTAGGGTTAGAGTTAGAGTTAGAGTTAAAATTAGTACAGAATTGCAAAAGGATTATCTTTTGTTAAAAGTGCAACAGGGTTACCCTAGCAAAATTTGAGATATTAAAATAGAGAGCACAATGTGCGTAGAGGCACCGTCTAGTCCAGTTCTATTTCGAAATATCAAATTTTTAAAATATTACGAAAGTAATTTTGAATATTTCAAAATATGTTACAAACTATTTCGAACACTTTCAAAATATTTTAGGACTAGGAAGCCAAACTGGATCAGTAGATCTGTAACATGAATTGCGCATTAGACTGATTTTTCGAAATAGTTTGAAATAGTTTAATGATGTTCAAATTCTGTACTACAAGATCAGATTAGATCTTTTGTTTATAATTAGATCTTCTACAGTACCGGACAGCAAAAACTATCCAATTTTTTTTTAGAGTGCCAAATTTGAGAATTTTATAACAATTCTGATTGGCTAATTTTTGTGTAACAAAATTTTGATTGGTTAAAAATATAAAAATGATTTTTTTTATATAAGTACCAAATTTTGGATTTTTAATAATAAATATTAACCAATCAAATCACGAGCACGTAATTGGCTTCAATCTGATTAGTCAATTGTCCTGTGCCAAATTTCTGCTTTACTATTAAATTTGCTGAACTTTAAACCCTTATAACTTCTTTAAAAAGCGAGATAACAAAAATCTGTCATAGATTTGTAGTTTAGGTTATAAATAAAAAATTTGTAAGAGGAATTTTAAAATAATTACTTGTTATAAAGTTATTAGACTTTAAACAATTCCGAAAAAATAGATGTTTTTGCTGTCTGGTACTGTATTTTGTTTTTTTTTACTTTTTTGTTTTTCATTTTGTTTTCATTCATTTTTTTTGTTTTCATTTTAAGAACACTTTTTTAGAGAAATGAGCACAAGTTTTTGCAAGTTCTTGCAAGGTTTTATTTAATTTATTTTTCGTTTCATGTTTTTTTTTGTTTTTTTTTTTGTTTTTTTTTAAATTTTTTATTATTAATTTATTTTATTTTGGCACTTTGCGAAAAAAACAAACAACTTTTCAAAACCTTGCACATGCCAATTACGACATTCGACACTTTCAAAAACACACACCAGCAATTTCTAAATTTTCAAAAACACTTCTTTAAAGAAATAGGCGCAGGTTTTTGCAAGTTTTTGCAAGTTCTTGCAAGGTTTCTTTTCATTTATTTTTTCATTTCGTGATTTTTGTTTTTGTTTTTTTGGTTTATTTTTAAAATTTTTTTATTAATTTATTTTATTTTGGCACTTTGTGAAAAAACAATTCTTTTTGAAACATTGTACATACCAACTACAACTTCTGACACTTTCAAGAACATATCTCAAGCAATTTCTAAATTTTCAAGAATGCTTCTTTAGAGAAATGTGCTAATTTTTGCAAGTTTTTGCAAGTTCTTGCAAGATTTCACTTTATTTTTTTTTATTTCATGTTTTTTGTTTTTGTTTTTTTGGTTTATTTTTAATTTATTTTATTAATTTATTTTATTTCAGCACTTTGCGAAAAAAACAACAACTTTTCAAAACCTTGCTCATGCTAATTACAACTTCCAACACTTTTAAAAACAATGTCGTGGATGATCATGTAATTGGATTATCGTGAAATCCATGTGATCTCCGTATCATTGGATTTCCTAAAATTTCTGTAAATTGTGTAAACAATCAATCTAATCGATCTACATTACGTAATCAAAATAATTGAATGCTATAACCGGGGGTCCAATATATGCCTATATGCTGCATAAATTGCATTCTTGATACTGTAAAAAACCTTTTAGCTGTATCAAAAAGGCGACCCTAACCCTAAACACGAGGCAAAAAATTTTTTTGTTAGTGGTTTTATAGACTCTAACCCCAAACACGAGGCAAAAATTTTTTTTTGTTAGTAGTTTTATAAACTCTAACATGAGGCAAAAATTTTTTTTTTGTTAGTGGTTTTATAAACTCTTTTTTGTCTCGTGGTTAGAGACAGGATTTTATAGGCTCTTTTTTGCCTCGTAGTTAGGGTTAGGGTTTAGGTCGCCTTTTTGATATAGTTAGAAGGTCCTTTATATATAAATATCACGAATGCTTATAAGCATACCAACCTGTTATAGCATTCAATTGATTACGTAGTGTAGATCGATTAAATCAATTGTTTACACGATTTTTGGAAATTTTAGGATATGGAGATCACGTGGATTTCACGATAATCCAATTTCATGATCATCCGCGACAAACAATAAAAACAAAGAAGCAAAAATAATAGCTAACTGTAGGGTGAGCGAAAATAAGTATTAGGGCTAGTTTTTGTATATAGTAATAGAATTAAATGCGACGAAGTGCGAAAGTAGTTTAAAATATTTGTAATAATGTAAAAATAATACGTAATATATAAAAAAGTACGTAATATTAATTAAAAATGTATATTTAATAATTTTTTTTTTTTAAAGAGAGGTCTATTCTCTATTTCTTTATTTAGATTTTGCAGATTATACATATTCAATTACATGTAGGAATTACTAATCTATAGGGAAGTAAAGGTAAGAGCTTAGGTTTACTTTCAATTTTATTCTTTACTAGAATGGTCGTAGATCTCTAGTTTTCGGAAAAAATGTTGTTTAAGAAAAAGTCATTACTGAGTATGAATTTATCAATTTTCTGTTTAACAAAAGTGGGTGTGGGAGGGAGAGTTTTGATCATAATAGGCAGTGTTAAAGGAAGAGGAGGAAGAACAGTTTCCTAGAGCCGTGACATTCTGGAAGGCAACCAGATCTCTTTGTATATTAATTCAGCGATTCTGTAATATAATAGAGGGAATAGTCTTTTCTTGTGGTATTGTGATGTAAAGGGAGCTAAAGTTTGTCTAGTAATGATGCCAATTGGAAATTTTTTATTTATGTACAAGTATATATAGTTAGAGATGAATTTTTCGAGATTTTCTAAAGACAGTTTTTTCTCTTCTGCTATTTTTAGTAGAAGTCTTCTAAGTTCTATATTGATTGTAAAGTGATTAGAAACACAAGTTAGTAGATGGGAGTAGTCTTCCGAGGTGGAATAACTTCTAGAACAGAAGTGGTTCAGGTATTTATTTGGATTTCGAAGATGTAGGAGAAGGTAACTAGGAAGTTCTTCTGCTATTAGCTTGATTTTAAAGTTTTTGATATTAGATAAAGTAGTGTTAGTGTAAAGCGCTTTGGGTTTATTATTGAAAATTAGTATTTCAAGAGCGATGTCCCAATCAATATCCTTTAAGTAGGATTCCAAGAGTTGGATTCTTTGTTGGTTGTGCTATAAAATATCGTTTGTTATTTGGTGAATATGTTTCAGTAATGTTTTAATCGGATAGATTGTGGGTATATTATTGATTAGCGTTGAGAAGCAGTTGTATAGGAAATCTTGAGGAGTGATATCAAGTGGATGAGAAGGGGACAGGTCTGAGATTTTAAGGACCGGGTTATATAATATTTCTATTTTCCTTTCCATTAGCATTGCTATTAATAAACGTTATAGATATAGGAAGTATGAATGGCCAAGTTTTAAATGTGAAACATGGTGTATATCTATTGTATGTTCTACAAGGTTCTTGAACGGTAGATTATTGGTAGTTATTTTGAGTGTAGCTGTATAGTCTATCGTAATAGAAATGAAGATGAGTAGGGTTAATAGTGCGTTTATCTTGGATAGCCAGTATTTGTTAAAGATGCTAATTGTTAGTCCACAATACTATATAGTACAAAAAGCCACTATTTTGTTATCGAGAGTCTTGCTATTGTTTTTGTTGATCGCGATGTTTATTAGATTGTTTTCTTTTTGAAATTGGAAGATACGAATGACTCACACTTTTCTATAGATAGTTTTTTGAAGGCTAATAGGGGTCTAGGCAGTAATTTGTTTAGTAAGATAGGCTTAATTAGGGGTAATAGATGTCAGAGTGCATCTAATATATCATTGATGTCCGCATGTATTTGCAGTTTGCAATCTATTTGTAGATTGTGTATAAATTGTTTATCTATAATGAAGTAACAACGGAGGTTCTTTAGTTTTTTGTTTTTTAGTTTATATCCAAAGCAGGGGTCGACAGATTTCATATTGCTAGTCATATTGAAATACCTGGCCTTTAGATATTGGTATTTTGGTTAAATATCTTTGTGATTTTGCCTTTGGAAGTAATTATTGTCGCGGATGATCGTGAAATTGGATTATCGTGAAATCCACGTGATCTCTGTATCATCAGATTTCCTAAAATTTCTGTAAATCGTGTAAAAAATCGATCTAATCGATCTACATTACGTAATCAAAACAATCAAATGCTATAACCGGGGGTCCAATATATATCTATATGCCTGCATTCTTGATACTGTATCTATATATAAAAGACCTTCTAACTGTATCAAAAAGGCGACCCTAACCCTAAACACGAGGCAAAAATTTTTTTTTGTTAGTGATTTTATAGACTCTAACCTTAAACACGAGGCAAAATTTTTTTTTGTTAGTGGTTTTATAGACTCTTTTTTGCCTCGTGGTTAGGGTTAGGGTTAGGTCGCCTTTTTGATACAGTTAGAAGGTCCTTTATATATAGATATCAAGAATACGATTTATGCAGCATATAGGCATATCGACCAGTTATAGCATTCGATTGATTATATAGTGTAGATCGATTAGATCGATTGTTTACACGATTTTCAGAAATTTTAGGATACGGAGATCACGTGGATTTCACGATAATCCAATTTCATGATCATCCGGGACAATTATCCATCCTTTCTTATCAGGGGTCCATTTGGGAGAGCTAAAAGGGTTAAATTTTGTGATATTGAGTGTAGGAGTTGCATGGGAGGTATTGAAGTCTTGCATAAGTTGAAACCATTTTGGAATTCTTCCTCTGGGAATTTTCTTGATATTGTGGTGAAAGTTTTTCCATTCCAGTAGTATTTTGTTTCGGAAGTCTATAAATTGTTTGATGCAAATAATTCCATATAAGTTTAATGTTTCTTTTAGATGTGTACATCTATAATGAGAGAGGGGAATTTGATTGACCAAAGTGCTTAGTTAGTAAATGAGTTGTATTGGGCTAGTTGTTTAATGGTCCTAGGAATTTTATATTGAGTTTATGGGTTGCCTATAGAGCCTGACAAGTATGGATGAGGTATTGTGAATGTGGGAGTGCTGGCTATTCTTCTAAAATCGACTTGTTAGTGTATACAGAATTTTGAATTTGTTGGAGTCTCATCTTTAGATAGGATTTATCGAATTCGAATCATTTAGACCTTTTTAGAGGTTCGAGGTGATGGTGAATAGTTGTGCTTGCGATATATTTGTGAGGACATAAATATTTGCACAATATAGAAAGGAATTTGGTAGGCTTCTGGCTATCTTTGCTTTCTGTCGTACAATCTTGGATATTAGTTGGTTTATCTGTTTTAGTTAGAAAGGATTTAGGTAAGAGGAGAGAATGCAGTATTGAAAGTGGGGTAAAATAACATGGTTATATGTAGATAGCTTGTTTCTCAGTTATCTATGCAAGTTGGAGTTTTTTTAGGTTCATAGTGATTTTAGCAATTATTTACTTTTGTATGTAGAAGTGGGGTTTTTTAGTTGTAAACCAAGTACCTAAGTATTTTAGGGAAGTATTATGTGGTAGAGCAGTAATTAGTATATTGTCAAAAAGGATACTAGATGTAGGGGTTAGAAAATTGAAAATTAAGAATGATTTAGTAGGGTTGACTTTAATATTGTTGAGCTTATAGAAGCTCGAAGCAGTGTCCAAAATGTCTTTTAGAGTTTGTTTATCGAGGCTATTCAGAGTGAATTATCCATATAGGCTATGATAGAGGTGTAAATTTTTTTGGAGATTGAAATGGGATCGTGAAAGACTAACCAGGAAAGTGTTTATATATGGTAGCGATTAGAGAATCGTAGTATATTTTCCATAGTAGTGTTGAGAAGGTTTCACCCTAGTTTATTCTGTCTAGTACTGCATATGGTGAAGTAAAGCCTAGTTCCGTAATTACTTGATTTGTTCGGTTGGTTAGTAAGTGGGTAAAGAGGTCAATTATAGTTTGGGGATTTTTATTCTGCAGAGAGCTTTCACTAGTGTGTTGATGTTGATGGAGTCAAATGCTTGGACATGTTTTGAGGGAGGGCCCAGATTTCTTTATGATTGGTGGTATCATATTGTCTTCCAGAATGTACATTAGCTGAGATACAGGTTGAATAGTCGATTGGAAAGAGAAAGCGGCAAAGTTCATTGGAAACAGTATTTTATAGCGCATTATAATTTTGGTCATCCTATTGTTTAAAATTTTGGTAAAAATTTTTCTAATATGGTCAATGAGGGTGATAGGTCGGGTAGTATTGAGATTATAGTTATATTTTGGTTTTTTAGGTATTGGCCACACATTTGCTTGGAGCCATTGTTTTGGAGTAAGGTTTAGTCTCAGGCAGCTATTAAAGATTTTCTGAAATATCTTAATTGCAAAAGTGAAAAGGTGTAGTAAGACTTCATTTGGAATTGAAGAAGGCAGTAGCTTTATTTTTAAGTGTGTTTGTTGTCAATTGTGGATTGGATTTTGTCAAGAGAGATTGTACGGGTTAGTGGTTTATATATGGAGAGCCAATATTTGCTAAGGGGAGATAAGCTTCTTTCCAGTTGTCTTCGACTTCTTCGTTTGGCATGTTAGCCTTGGTCCAGTTCTTGAAATGTGTGCGTATACGTTCTAAGACTTCATATTTATCTGTTATTATCTGGTTGGTAAGAATTATTTTATCTGTCCTAACTGGATCTGATCTATGCTTTAAGATACTATGTAGCATTCTAGAAGTGTTGTCTTTGAAGTCATTGTAGCGACAGTTGACATAGTAGTTTATTTTATCATTTTGTTCCTGTAGTTTTTCCAAATTCCTGGCGGTCCAAATAGTATGTTTAATTTGCTTAAGTTGACAAATCGTATAAAGGAGGAGGGATTCTAAGTCAGTTGATGTGAGTTGGGTAATCTCAGTTTTTGAAAGTTCTGCTGCCATAGAGAGTAGTTTGTTGTATTGGACAAGTGAGTCAGGTGAGAGCTGCGTGGTTAGGAGTCTAAGGCATTTGTTCATCGATTTTAGTACAAGATGTAAGTGGGTAGCTTTAAGGAATAGTGCATAGAAGTTCTTTAAAACAGAAAAGATGACAGAAATTAGTTTGTTCATTGTGTTCTTGACCAGGGCTATCCATATGTTCCAGAATTTGTCTAGTTCTTTCGCATCCCATTCTGTTTCTGGAGTGGATAGTTCTTGTTTGATTCTTTTATCGATTTCAGCCATAAATTTTTCTAGTCTTCTGTGAACATTTTTGTATATTGGTATATTTTCCGTTTCCATTTTTTAATTCAGTAGTTTTTCTGCTTAATTATATTAATATGGCAAGTAGTGGAGATAATGTTGTGGTCGTTTCTAGAAATGTAGCTAGCGTCTGTGATTATAGGTTTGTTTATCTTAAGGATTATATCAAAGTTGCACCACAAATCATCTATTTGGCTAGTTGAGTTGGGTCCTTTCCACGTAGGTGTAGTAATGTTATAGAATGATAAAAGACTTATAGCATTGACTAAGTTTAAGTTGTTAAAAAGCGGGAATTTCTTGTCTCTAGATTGATTAGTATTTAAGTCACCCAGTAAGATTATATTCCAGTTCCTGTTTTTTGCTTCTAAAAACCAGGTAAAGATTTTTTCTTGCGTTTGTTTATTTAGATAGGGATCGTTCGAATGGTTTGAGCTTGATAGTAGGTAGGTAGAAATGATATGAGTTTTGTTAGCTAGGAAATAGAAGTCTATGTATATAGCTGTACCAGGTAAGATACAGATATCATGTATATATGATTGTAGCTGGTTGCAGACCATCAGTGTCATGCTATGACTAGTATCTTTTTGTTTAGCTATATAAGGCTTGAAGTTTGAAGAATAAAAGAAGTACAAAGAGTTAGTGAGGTTTAGAGTACATGAATTCGTGAGTTTAGTTTCTGTTAAAGATGTGATATATAAGTTGGATTCGGCACAGTATTCAATTCAACTTTGTGCTTTTTCTAATCTCGTTAGACCTCTAATATTGTGTATAGCGATGTTTATTCTATTTTCAATTGAGAAAATTAGTTCATTTTGTATAGTTTGTGGTGGTGTGGTTTCGAGCGGTTGCACTATAGTATGTGTATTAATGGTTTCACTAGATATCATCATAATTGTAAAGGTCCTATTTGGGTTTCGGTCGGTCAAGTAATTCGAATAGGTAAGGCGGGGTAGTTCGGAAGTCGAAGTTTTCACAGAGTAAGTCTATTGTGGAGATCACTTTTTCGTAGTTAGTTATTAGCAGGTCAATGGATAATTTGGGTGTTTTGTTAATTAATTCTTTGAGTGATTAGAGGTCACTAGGTAATTTTGGTTTGTTATTAAGGAATTGGTGTTGTTTCTTTTTAGGGATTCTTATCCATGTTTGTGGTATTTGTGAAAGAAGTAGAATTTCTGTAAATTCCTTGCTGTCGATACTAATTTTCTGGGGTCAGTGATAGGTATATTTAGTTTAATTTGTTGAATTTTTTTGAAGTCCCATGAGAGCTCTAGCTTGTTTGTGAAATTAATTTTGGTGTATTCAATAGGAGTAGTTCAGAAGTATAGCTTTCATCTTCAATTTCAGCAATGAATTTTTGTACAGTGGTCAGGTCTGTTAAAGGGAAGGAGTATTTATTTTAGTTTTAGTTCTAACAGCTCTTTAGGTAGGCGTCTCTTTCTATGAATATAGTCATTAGAAAGTCTCTTGAAGTAGTAATATTCTTTTAAAATCTCAATGTGTTGTTTAAAATTAGTTTCGTTCTTAGCGATGAAAGGGAATTGGTGCCAGATTTCTTTATTTAATTCTTGTGGAATAACTGGAAGAAATGGTTTAGTTTCGATTTCGGGCAATGCAAAATATGAAGGTGGTAATTCTTTGAATATATATATAGTGGATATGCAATTTCCTACAGTATTCAGAAAAGGAGTGAAGTTCATTGTAATTGGTAATAGAGAAGTAGTTGGTTATTTCTGGTGTTAGATCTGCAGAGTAAGGTGGTAATGATATGCATGTGCAGGAAATACAAATCAGGAAATCATTGGAAAGAGAAAATCAGACGAAGTGTGCTAACTATTTGTCGTGTATTATAGTGGTCATCTATTGGTAATTGGAAAGGTAGAAAGCTAGAATTGTACGAATATTTTTTGGGATATCTTCTGGTTTTTTTGGAAGGGGATGATTGCTTCATTGATTACACTGTTTATTGCTATATGAGTCACCACAAAGTTAATATATTTCTCTAATTTGCCGAATCCCTATAGATAAAATAACCAACTGGTAATTTTGTGACAATTTAGTTTGAGGAAGTTGAGGTTCTTCAAGTAGTCAATTGCGATTTTTTGGCGGAGGCAGAAATTTGATCACAATTAGTTTTGTTGGTTATAGGTATATTGTGTAATTTTTTATAATAGTCTGTAGCCTTATTCAAAAGTGTGGTGAATTCAATTTGGTGGGGGCCTGAGCTGCAGCTGTCCTGGTGAAAGATCAGAAAAATGTGGTATCTTTATGAAGTATATTTGCATTGATAGCTGTAGGAATTCAGATGTCAGTAGGTATGGTACTCAATTTGTATCTGGTAAAGACCATGAGGTTCTCCTTTGAGTATAGAATTTCTGTAATTTTATCCACATCCCAGGTTTCCTTGTCGAAATTGTCTAGTCTCTGAGTCTTCTTTGATGTCATAAATAGTTCTCTACTTGTTCTTTCCATTCATTTAAGTTTCCTTGGTTTGTTTTTCTGTTGGTTAAGGGGCAATTTTGCTGGATACTACCGCACTGTAAGTGAGTCTAGTGTTGTATTTGGTTCTGGTTTTTGCGAGTCATTGTTTTCTGGAAGTATGGTTTCTGGGTGTTCCGATTCAATGCCTGAATGGTGGAATCAGAAACAATCTCCATGTTAGTGTCCTGCTGTTTACTCATAGCATTGATTAATGGGCGTCGTTTGTTGATTTCAGTAGTATCAATGTCAAAGTCAAAGAAATCTCCTTCAGTAAGTATATGATGAGGCAGGTCATACTATAGGGTTGCTTGGGTCGCTAGGTCAGTTGGGACCATATTAGGTTCCAGGTTTTGGTTCAGGGTCTGAGGTATCTGGGTTAGCTGATCGACTTGAAGTGTTGTGTTGGTCTTGTGACATATATAAGGATTATTGTGAGAAAAAGTAATGAATGCAGATGCAGGTCCTGGGAAAGTTGTAGGGTTTGTTTTGATCGGAGGGTGGTCTGAGGTCATGGGTGAGTTTTTTGGGGTCAACGGGGATTCCCCAGAAACATTTGAAATTTTTTTGTTGCAGTTATTGGGAGTAGTGATACTAGGAGTACCGCACCAGGTATAGTCGAAGCTTTTGATTTTTTTGTTGCATGGTCCGAGTTGTAGTCATCTATTTTCATGAAAGTATAGTTGTTATTCTCATCTTGCATATCCATACTGTTGTTATTGGGATCTTGTGTTGCTGACATAGTCAGCAACAGTTTTGTAGAAGAAGGTAGTAAACAGATGACTTGACTTCTGCTTCGATTTATGTTAAACATTACAGAAGGGAATCTAGATAATTCCTATTTAGTTAATACTTAGGTAATTTGTAGTTACTAGGTATAAGGTACTCTTTTCTGCAGTGAAATTTTGCTGTTTATTGTGTTTTGTGATTTTCAGGGGTGTACAGGAAAGAGTTTTTTTTGTATATTTAATAAATGTAAAATATAATATATAATAATAATAAATAAAAAAATATAAAATTTTATATTAAAATTGTAAAACTATGCAAAATATTGCGAAAACCTATAAAAAAGCATGATTATATAAATATGTATATCATTTATTTATTTTTTAAAAATTTTGAAAATTTGCGAAAATTTGCAAAATATTGTAAAACAATGTGAAAATATCAAAATATTACCTCCTGCACGCATTAGTTTATTAATCTGCATAAGTATGCGACCCCTGTAGAGGAAGTAATTTGCATTTTTTTTATTTGGTCTATTTTGCAATATTTTGCAATATATTTCAAAATATTTTGAAATAATAACCATAATATTACCATAATATAATGTAATCTATTACGTAATATACCGCATCGATCATAAGATTTTTGTAATATTACTGGTTGTAATATCTTACATATGATTATGTATATATAATTCACTGATGTTGTTTTTTTTATTTATTTATTTTTAATTTTTTTATACTTTACAAGAACACTAGCTCTTTGCAAGAAAACCAATACCTTTTTAGCACTTTGCAAGAATATCCATCAATTTGACTTTGCATGCAGCTCAAACTTTTAACACTTTGCAAGAACACACAACTGATTTCTCTAACAATTTTTAAATTTCCAAGAATGCTTTTTAGAGAAATAATTTAGTTAGATACAAGTTTTTGCAAGTTTTTGCAATATTTTATTTCATTGATTTTTTGTTTTATTTTAAATTTTTTTTTATTAATTTATTTTATTCTGGTACTTTGTAAGAACACAACCTCTATTTTCTAGCATTTTGCAAGAAAACTAATTCAGACTTTTTTAGCACTTTGCAAGCAAACACATATTAACCTGCACTTTACAAAAATACAACTTGATTTTAGCAATTTCTAAATTCGCAAGACCACGAACTCTTACTTTAAAGAAATAGAGATTTGGAGCTTTATTTATTCTTTTTATTAAGTTTGCTTATATATTTTGTTTTTGTTTATTTTTTTTTATTTATTTATTTTTTTATTTTGACTTCTTTGGCACTTTGCAAAAAACAATCTAACTTTTTTAGCACTTTACAAGAACACTAACTCTAACTTTTTTGGTACTTTGCAAAATATACTAAATTGATCTGGCAAGTTGCAAGATACCAACACTTACTTTTAAAAAATAGTTTTTATTTTTTTACTTCTTTTTTAGAAAGTATTATATTTAAAAAAAAAAGAGCAAAATAAAGATAATAGTCAAAACTAAAGACATAACTAAAGCAAAGACAATAATTAAAACAAAAAAGTAAAGATAATAGCTAACTGCAAGGTGTGCGAAAATAAGTGTATAAAGCTAGTTTTTTTGATTTTTTCTTCTACAAATAGTAATAAAATTAGATGCAATGAAACAAAAGTAGTTAAAATAATATGTAATAATATAAAAATAATACTGTAATATAATATATAATAAAATATATAATATTAATTAAAAATATGGGCCAGTGCAAAAAGATTTGTACCTCAAATAGCTCTGATTAAAATATTTTTTGTACAAATTAATTTTTAATTTTTTTAATTTAATATACTGTTATCTTATATCCACTTCTTCAAAGATATTAGGTAACTAGAGTGGTCTTAGACAGTGAACACTTTGTGTAACTTCAAACTTTGTTACTGTGGTATATCTAAGTCAGTATAGCGTTTTTAAGAAAACTTAACAAAGAAGATTTAAGGCAATTTGCAATTATGAAAGAGGCTACAATTAAAAGTATATGAGGATACTAATAACTGTTTGATTTGTGTAATTAATAGTTGTTTTTATTATTGAAAGAGTATGAAGACTCGATGTTGAACTTGGGGTCCATATCGGCCGCTTTTATACTTTTTGAAATTTTACAAATGTAACGGTCAATATCTTTTACATGTGTAATATATACTACAACTACTATTAATAAAATATATAGTATAACTATTATAAATATATTATATGTAATAAATAATATATATGTGATAAATAAAATATCTAGAATATATGCTATAAATATGACATCTTTTAGATATGTCAGATCTACGATTTTTGCCCGCAGCAATCTCCTAGCCAATCAGATTGCTGATCTATTAATAAGTATAGGAGTAAATGTTTGACAATTCCTATCTTGGCAACCAGAGGTCGTACATGGACGTACTATAGCTCATTCGAACCGTCTCGGTGAGCTGAGTCGAATGGTGGTAGTTTCATCGAATTCAGATTACTGGTTCAAAAGTTAGGCCCGTTTTTGTGATGTTTTATAGGTCAACAATACTTATTAGGTTACTGGATTGATAAAAATAAAATTTTTTTGACTATTTTATTGATAAAATAAAAAAATTTATTAATAGTAACTTTTTTTTTTTAAATATTAAAGGTAAGACCTTGCTTCGTCTTTATTAAATTTAATTAAAACTTTTTATAATACTAAAAGAAATTTCATTTTTTAAATCTAATACTAAGAATAAAAACTCAGACATATATATAAGTAAACCTAAAAATTTATCTGTGGCCTAAACCTACTAAAGTGGCCAAGGCTCATCTAGATTTAGATATATGTAAGAATATCAGATAGTGGTATAGAAAATTTAATCCATTTGTATAACCAAGTTTCAATTTTGTGCATGCTATAATGGAAATATGATTACTATTATCTTGCAAATTATTTGAAGAATTTGGTTCAATAATATATTAGAAGAAGAAGGTAAAGGTTGAGAGTATAACACTTGATTTTGGGATCTAGAAATGCAGTATGGAATCCAAATATTTGTATAAATTTGTTGGTTGTTATGAAGTAGAAGTAAAATAGTAAGAGAGAGGCAGATTTAGAAGGTAAAGTAAATTCATATAGAGTAGAAATAATATCTAGAGGTATAAAACCAGATAAAGTAGAGAACAGTGAGAGTAGGTTAGGAAGTTGATAAATTTGTAAGCTATTCAAATTCATAATTTGAGTATAAAGGTTCTCAGCAGCTAGATTAGAAA
Source organism: Gigaspora rosea (assembly GCA_003550325.1). Lineage (NCBI taxonomy): Eukaryota > Fungi > Glomeromycota > Glomeromycetes > Diversisporales > Gigasporaceae > Gigaspora > Gigaspora rosea. The sequence continues at coordinate 82,220 of QKWP01000612.1, forward strand.
TTTCGAGTTTGATAGGACTTAGTATATGAACTAAAGAATCTTTTATAAGTTTTAGTAGGGGTTTAGAAGTTGGGCAAATAGTCCAGTGTAGGGGTTCACTTGCTTGTTAACAAAGGTGACAGATATTAGAATAAGATGGCTTTCTTCAATGAAGAATATGTGGAGCAGAGAGATTATCTAAAAGTATTTTGATTCTAAAAGATTTGAGAGCTGAAGAGTGAAAGCTATGTAAAAAGTTTGAAATTTTTTGGTTGTTATTAATATATAGCCAGGTAATATTCCAGTTAATATATCGTGATATTGGTAGCCATTGTTGAAAATGATTTTGAGAAGACCAAAGAGCAAGTATATGTGCATGGTATAAAGTTCTAATACAGCGACAGATAGAAAGTTCGATAGGAAAATTATCAACAGAAAGAGTAAAGTTGTAATTGTAAATATTTTGTGAATCAAAAAGGAGATATAGAGCAATTTGGTGACAGCGAGCTAGTTGATCAGCTTTGTTGTTATATTCATCTTCTTGGTGTGCAGTAACTTTATGAAAAGTAATATTAAGATTATATGATTTTGATAAAGTTTAATAAAGTATTCCAAATAGGCCAATAAGGTATATTAAAAGGTTTAGAGAGGGGTATAGTATGAATTAGGCTATTGTATTTGGATATTACAGATTGGAAATCTGTAAAAATTTGAATAGAACAGTTTCTAGGAGCAGTACTAATAGCTGATAAAATTGCTACTAGTTCAGCTTTAAAAGAACATGGCCAGATATGTAGAATATTTTGATTATGTAATTGAATCCAGCCAATGCTCATAGAGCACTGGGAGTTGCCAAGATCAATAACAGAGCCATTAGTATAAAATTTAATTCTGTTAAATGACTGTTATGATGACAAATAGATTGCAAAGTATCAAGTGCAGGACTAGGTTGAAAAAAGGAAGGTATTTGTGCATTAGATATAAGAATATTGGGTAATATTGGAATACTAATTGGATTTCTTGCAGCAGTTGAGAAGATGAAATCAAGGTAATTGCATTTAGATTGACTGATTGTCAGAATTAAGTCTTCCAAAAAATTTGGTAACATGACTAGTTGGAATATGAATAGTACATTTGTTTGCAATAATATTGGAATTGAAAGTACAGTTAGCACATGGAAATGTAGTGATTGGTAGTGTTGGGTATAAGCGTGTAAATTGTGGCTAGATATTATATTGCCAGTGTGTAATAAGAGTATAATCTGAAGTATTAGATTGGCGACGTGCTTTGCCAATAACTACTTGATTATCAAATAAGATAATAAGCCAAGATTTCATATATTTAGAAAAGTGTCTAGTAGTATAGCTATAATAGTTAGTTTGGGGTAAGTTGAAGTGTGGATAAATAGTACATTCATAAGTATGACTAGTTTTTTGGTCCTCTAAAAAGGTAAACTACAAAGGAATTTTGCCTTTTGGAATTTGATTAAGTCTAGATAAAATATGTTTCCAATCAAGCAAACAAGAATTATCAAAAGAAATAAGTTGGTCAAGAAATAAAAAATGATGATGTCTAATTTGTTTTTTTGAAAGTAGAATACTGTAAACTGCCGTATAAACAGCCCGGGTCTGGTACATTTCACCAAAAAAATTAATTAGTAAAAAAAAGAAAATTATTAGTAAAAATAAAAGGGGGTCTGATATGTGGGGGGGCTATTTATACGGCAGTTTACGGTATTTGGAATGTGATGATAGTATAGATTCAAGAGAAATAGATCCATCTTTGATAGTAAATGGAATATTAAAATTAGAGATTAGTATTAATAGTCTATCCAAGATGTTTAAAGGGTTGAATAATTTTGAAATTAGTTGTATTTCGGTTAGGACCATCTATAGTAGAATTGGAATGTGAAAAGATGCTAGTAGATGACCAGAGATTATTTTGAATTTGCTGAATATGAATGTGGGTTTTAGTACCAAGTAGGTTGTTATCATTTAGACGTTTAATAAAGTTTGAGATATGATATTGAAGCTGAATATCCCAAATATTTTTAATATTATAAAGTTGGGGATGAAGAAGAGTACTGTATGTTTCCGAAAATAAGCTACCTTTTTTTTGCCGATTTTTAACAAAAAAAACCGTGGGTAGCTTATTTTCGGGTTATTTACTATTTTAAGTAATTTAAAGCACAACAAAGGGTAGCTTATTTTCGAATACAAAACTCTAACAAGTAAAATAAATAAATAAATATGCTGTAGACAATAAATAAATATGCTGTAGACAATAAATAAATATGTTATAAACAATAAATAAATATGCAAAAAAAAATCGGGAGTAACTTATAAAACGAACAATTATAATCGCTACATAGTTAGACAATAAATAAATATGTTATAAACAATAAATAAATATGCAAAAAAAAATCGGGAGTAACTTATAAAACGATCGATTATAATCGCTACATAGTAAAGTCTAAATTTTACTAAGCAAATCGATCAAAGTCGCATAAGTAACCTTGTTTAGCAGATCAAAATACGCGTACTCTAAAAATTTCATAAAAATTGGAGAACTTTTTATTATTTGACTTTTAATTTTTACGTTCAACGGTTTTTTTTTTTACAAAAAAAAAACCGTTGAACGTAAAAATTAAAAGTCAAATAATAAAAAGTTCTCTAATTTTTATGAAATTTTTAGGGTACACGTATTTTGGTCTGCTAAACAAGGTTACTTATGCGACTTTGATCGATTTGCTTAGTAAAATTTAGACTTTACTATGTAGTAACGTTTATCGATCGTGGGGGTAGCTTATTTTTGGAACTAAAAATTTTGTTAAATATCTTTTGGCGCAACAAAGGGGTAGCTTATTTTCGGGTCAAAGGCGTTTTGACGTTTTTGGATCAAAACTGGGGGGTAGCTTATTTTAGGATGTAGCTTATTTTCGGAAACATACGGTACTAGTAGGAATAGTTCGACTAAGTTTGGCTTTGTGTTTAGAGAGCATCCAGAAATAACATTATACAAGAGGAGGGGAGGAGGCCTGACAAAATATAACATTTTTTCTCTTAAGTGGGGGGTCAAAAAAATATCGCAATTTTTTTAAAAAAAATTGTCTAAAAACTAATCTAGTGGCCAAATTTAATGATTTTAGTACCATTCGATTCGTCTCGGTGAGAGGAGTCAAATGGTACCAATTTCATTTCATTTGGATCGCTGGATCAAAAGTTATTGGCCAAATACTATTGGTTATTATGTTTTCTTATAAAATAACTATAAAATTAACATTTTTTTTGAATAACTATTGATCCATTGATTCAAATGAAATGATTTTGGTATCATTGGATTCGTCTCACTGAGACAAATTGAATGGTACCTAAATCATCCAAATCAGATTACTGTATTACAATATATTTAAGTTTTTGTAAAATTTTATATATAAACATACAGATTTTGAAAATTTTTTTATATAGTAGAAAAGGGTCAAGCGCTACTATGAGGGGGTACATAACGTTATTTATGGATGCCCTCTTAACAAGACCAATATGGTGTGAGAGAATTTTGTTACAAGCTGATCTATTAATAACAATTTTTTGTATACGATATTCTATAGTAGGAATAATAACTGTATTAATAATGTATCGTACTTGTGTATCAGTAATTTGTTTAGTTCTGGCAATATTAATAAGTTGAAAGGATTCTGTTATTAATAGGCATGTTTGTTTTGATTGTTTATTGTTGAGTGTAAACCAGCATCCAAGAAATTTGAAAGATTGACTTGATGGCCATAGTGGGAGAGCATGATTGTTAAAAATAATAGAAGTATAGTTATTTACTTTCAAATTAGTTGATAAGATAGATTTAGAAGAATTAACTTGAATATTAGCCATAGTGTAGAAGGACTCTGCAATAGAGATCATTCTGGTAAGTTCAAGTTGTGAAGAAGCAATTCACAGAGTATCATCCATATAAGCCAAAACAGAACATTTTGTTTGAATTTTGTCAAATATTTGATTTTTAAAATTAGTTATCCAGAATGTACCAATTGAGTAACTAGATGTATTATATAAATATAAGTAATTAAAGGATTGTAATAGATTCTCCAAAGAAAAGAAGTAATAGTTTCACCTTGATCTATACCATTCTGAACCTGATAAGGTGCAGTAAAACCAAGACTAGTGATAACTTGGTTTTGTCTATTAGTAAGTAGGTCCACAAGAATATTAATTATACTAAATAGTAAATTAAGACAAGAAAAAGAATGTTTAAAAAGTGTAAAATTGACAGAATCATAGGCCTTGCTCATGTTTTGAGAAAGTATCCAAATTTCTTTATGGTTACAAATTGCATTTTCTATTAAATTGTTTAAAATATGAATAGGAATAGAAGTGCAACATAGTTATAAAGTGATAGTATGGTATATTGTGAGAAAACTTGATTTAGTCTATTGGTAAGAATTTTTGTATAAATTTTTCGGATATGTTCAATAAGGCTAATAGGTCTTGTCAGATTTAAATTATTCTCAAAAGTGTTATTTTTAGGAATAGGAAAAATGCTTCCATATTTCCATGTTTAGGAATACGATTTTCAGAGAGGCATCAGTTAAATAAAGCAGTAAGTGCAGTAATACCATATGAACCAAGGTATTTAATCATTTCATAACTGATTTCTGTGGAACTACAAGCTTTGCCATTTGGAAGTTTAGAAATTGTTTGAAGAACTTCTTCTACTGTGATAGGATCAGTAAGAGAAGTATACCAGACAGTATTAATATAAGGGAGTGGTTAATAATATTGATACCAAAAGTTGTCAAAGAGGGATTAGTTAATAGATCTGTAAGTAGTCCAATTATGGTAATGTGATTGAACATGCTGTTTGATTGAGTTAGGATCTGTAACAAGTTTGTTATCAAGTTTGATATTTGTAAAATGAATAGGAGGTTGGTATTAATCAAGTATGCTATTAATAGCTTGTGTAGGTTTGGATATAAGTGTTTCACATCGTTTTTTAGAAGCTTAATTAATTTGTTATCAAAGAAGAAGAGAGTATTCTAACTGATAAGCATAATAGACTTGTTTTCAGGCTTTATAAGCATGTTGAAGCCATAGTTGGATACTAGAGGGATCAAGTGATAAAAAAGAATCCAGATTATATTTGGTATAAGAATTAATAGAGAGAAAATTTAAATTAATATGTGGAAGATAAAGATTTGAATTATTTTTTATATTTTTAATAAGATGGTCAAGTTTTTTAAGTCCAGTATAGAGAGCAGTACAATGTGGTATATATTTGTGATTGTAGCTGCATTTGCAAGATATTTTGTTAGGAATTAATTGAATTGCTGCTTGTAGAATAGAGTGTTGAATTTTGTGCCAAGTAGTATCAATATTTTTATAAGTATTTGTAGAAGAAGGTATATTATATTGTAAAAATAGCTGAGTAATACGCTCTGAAAACTCTGTCCACTGGTCTGATGATATAGATTTGTAGTTAAAAATTCTTTTACTAATGCCTGTATGCATATGAGGAGGTTTGCTATAAGTATCAGGAGTAGAATGGTCACTAAGAGTACTAGTTTGGCTATTATCGAGATTATAAAAGGATAAATTGTATATTAAATGAGTCTGTCCATATATAGTCTATTCTGCTATTAGTTAGATTGTTTGACTAGGTATAGTGTGTATTGTTAAAGTGGGCACCTATATCAAACATGTTTATATAATGTAAAAAGTTAATAAGTTTGTATTTGGATGAAGAAGAGCTTATTGCATTGTCTTGAGTATTAAAGTCCCCAAGAATAATAGGATGAAGATTAAGTTGTAGAGCTTGTAGAATCCAATTAATAACAGTATTTTGAGTATTATTTCTTTTAATAGTATCAGTTGAAGATAGATAAACAGAAATAATTCGTAATTTGATATTGCTTTTAAAGAAGAGGTCTAGTGCAAATGCGCCTCCTGGATGTATATAGCAGCTATGGACATGAAGTTATAGATCATAATAGCAGCTCCTTCTATTGAACTATCAGCATTAGCACAATAATATGTATACAAATTGTTGTTGCAAAATGTGTATTTGGTTTTGTGTGAAATTTTGGTTTCTGTGATACAAGCAATAAAAATATTGTAATTGATGCAGTAGTCTTGCCATATTTGTCTCTTAGAGGCTAAGTTAAAACCTCTAACATTGTGAGTAGCAATATTAATATGTAGATCATGAGTAGGTGTTGGGTTTGAAGGTATTCTAAGATTGTTATTTGTAGTTGGTAAACTATTATGAGATAATAAGGTAGGAGAAGATATAGGATAAAAGAAGTCATCAATAAAGGTTGGTAGTTGAAAATTGGTATTATTGCTAAAGCTTGAGTCAGAACTAGTAAATGATTTAAGTTCAAGTTTGTAAAAACAATGTAAATCTTCAAAGGATGAGAAAAAGTGGCCTGGTATAAAGTTCTTATAAGCAGTGTTTAAAATTCAAATTTAATTTTATGTTCTCAAAAAAACATTTTTTAAAATTTTAATGTTCTCAAAAATTTTTTAATGTTCTCAGTATTAGAAAATCAAAAATTTTTTAATATTAAAAAATTTTATTAAATGTTCTCAAATAGAGAACATTTTTTAATAACATATCAGCGGATCAGCGTAATTGGGTCTTTTTTCGATAAACTGTTACATAAAAATTTGCTCCTAAGTAAACGTTGAAAAACTAACAAACGAAGTACTTGTTACAACTAACAAAAGAGCCTTTTTGACGCCTAGACAAGTTAAAAAACCAATAAAACTTAATAAAAGAGCTACGCTAAGCTGTAGAAAGAAGTACTTTTATCATTTGTTGAAATATTCAGGTGTTTTAGGATGGGTTGGGCATTGAGAAATGGGTTGGTAACTATCAAGAGTAATTCGGAAGCTAATTTTCAAAAAAATGGCCTTTTTAATATACTTTTGGCTTATAATTAAATACATGAATTTCGTAATTTTCTACATACTTAATTATAAATACAAAGCTGGTTAAAAAGGCTGTTTTTGTGAAAATTCGCTTTGTAATAAATTTTCGCGTAAAATTTTTTTTGATAATCCTCGATCATGATTGGTCGAGCCAATGTGTTACATCGATCCGCTGATATGATTCATGTTCATAAAAATTGTTAAATGTTTTCTAAGAACACTGAGAACATTGAATTTTAAATACTGCTCATAAGGTAAATAAATGTGTACCTCCATAAAATAGTAACTAATTCATGGATGTGGTTTTATAGAAATTCTAATATATTGGTTGGAGTAGTACATTGGATAGTTTTCTTGTATATACTCTAAAAATAAACCTACAGTTTGTAGTGAAGGAAGAGTTTGTAGTCTGTGATAATAAAGAAATTTGTTATAGCATGCTAGTGGGTTATATATTTCAGAAGTTTCTGAGTTTAAATTTGTAGAAGTATTTTCTAGCATATGATTTAGTATTAGTGTTCTCATTATCATCTGGCAGCAATTCATCATCAGGATAAGTTAGTACTAAATTGTTGGGATTAGAAAGTAATATCTCAGAGAAAAATAATAATATGAATTCTGGGATATTCTTCTATAGCGCTCACTGTATGCCTGGCTTGCACGGCTCTGCAAGATTCAGAAGTCCTCTGGTTAAGCATTATGGGACCGTCATAATCTAAATCTTTTAGATATATATATATATTTTTATTATATAATTTATTATAGTAATTTATATATACGCATATATAGTAAAAAAAAAAATCAAATTATCTTACTTTAAAGCTTAATTTCTTCACAACCAGTGATCCAATTTTGCTCGAATTTTAACCATATCTTTATCATATGCACATTAATGCACTTGCGAAGCATAAGCTCATAGAACTGCATATTGGTTGCAAAATTACTTAAAATATCTTTTTTTTTAAAAAAAATTTTGGGTTTTTTTCAAATACAGTAAATTGTACATGCTTAATTATTAAAATAAAACAATGTTAAAACAATAAAAATATTATAATAAGTTAGAGGTGTGCCATAAATCACGTAATATTTTTTACTTAGTGGCCACCCCCATCCATGTATGGTGTGATCACCCTATCTCAATTCTGATTGGTTAATATAACGACTAATTTTTTATAATATATTATACAAATATAGATAATATTAAATAACTTGTGATCTACTTGTTTATTTTGGACGATTTTACTTACAAAATGATCGTCGCAATAAGACGATTCTAACAAGCCAAAAAACTTCGAAATCCAATCACAGGGTCACAATATCGCTAAGATTTTGTGTTATTTTATATATGTTTTAAAATAAATTTTAAGAGATATATATTAGATATATAAAATCAAACAAAACCTTAGCGATCTTGTGACCCTGTAATTGGATTTCGATAATTTTGAGCTTTGGAATCGTCTCATTGAGACAATCATTTTGGTAGTAAAATCGTCTAAAATGAACCAGTAGATCAAAGGTTATTTAATATTAAAAATTATATATATTATATATATTTTATTTAAGGGTAGGGTATCTTAGGTCATGTTACACATATATAATTTCATACAGATCATGGAACTCAGCCCTTATAAAAGATCACACAAACTCGTAATCTTTAAAAATTTTTCGCAACGGTTTAATGTCATCAAAAAAAACTGTTTCTTGATTGTTCAAAGCTCGTGCACTCAACATTAAGTCATTTTCTATTAGCAAGTTGGGTTAAAAAAGAGTTTATTTAGGAATAAGGCAAAGTTAACTTTGCTCATCCAGCCTTAAAAATGCAACTTTTCTAAAAAATAAATATTTTTCTTTAAATTTTACAGATAACAAGTTCAATAGCTTGTTTACACTTAATTATGTTGCAAAAAGTTCTGGCGTTTACGAATTTTTGGAAGTTTACTAGTGACTCTTTGTGAAAATATGATTATTAATAATCTATTTATAGATTATATGGTATATTGTAGCCGTATTAAAACATGGTAGATAGTCTATTTAGATAGTTGAAAAAAGCTAAAATTTTTGATTGTAATGCTTGTAATAATATTGCAAAGCATTTTATTAATATAATTATTTAGTATTATATTAATTAAAATAAAAAAAATGGTTATAACTTCGAAGATATTTAGTTTCTGTATGTACATATCATAGTAAATATAAATTATTTTGATTGGACAAAATCTATTTTTAGTTTTGTATATCAGTGATTTACAACTTGCAGTTATGCCATTATTTTGCTATATCATAGATCACATAAGATACCCTATACTTAATATTAAGTAACCTTTGATTTACTAGTCCGTTTTGGACAATTTTACTACCAAAATGATAGTCTCAATGAGATGATTCTAACAAGCCTAAAATAATCGAAATCCAATCACAGGGTCACAAGATCGTTAAGGTTTTGTATTATTTTATATATGTCTTAAAATAAAATTTTAAGATATAAAATAAAACAAAACCTTAGCATTCTTGTGACCCTGTGATTGGATTTCGATGATTTTGGGCTTGTTAGAATCGGCTCATTGAGACGATCATTTTGTTAGTAAGATCATCCAAAATGGACCAGTAGATCAAAGGTTACTTAATATGAAATAAAATAAATATTATATATATAATTTTTAATATTAAATAACCTTCGATCTACTGGTCTGTTTTGGACGATTTTACTACCAAAATGATCGTCTCAATGAGACGATTCTAACAAGCTCAAAATCATCGAAACCCAATCATAGGGTCACAAGATCACTAATTTTTTGCCGTAATTGCTGTGAGCCGTAAAGCCGTAATGCCGTAAAGTCGTAATGCCGTAAAGTCGTAATGCTATAAAGCCGTAATGCCATAATGTGTAATGCAGAAATACTATCTGCTAGAATTCTGTTTATTAAAATTCTGTACTGCATTATGGTTTCCTTTAAATAATTTACTATTAAATATTTTTCGAATTTGATTCTGTCGACTTCACAGATTTGCATTAATTTGGGGTCTCTGTCCGTGGGTGACCTGTGGACCCGTGGGTCAGCCCACGGGTCCCCGCTGGTTGACCCACCTGCTCTCACCCAGGCTGTTACAACTTGACCCGGGTCACCCACCCACCCGCGGGTGACCCAGGTGACACTCACCCAGGTCAAAATACTAGTCGGGGATGACCACATCTATATATAATATATATATATAATAGTATATAATATATTAAATCACATATAGTGTTTTGACCCAGATGGGTGTCACCCAGGTCACCCGCGGGTGGGTGGGTGACCTGGGTCAAGTTGTAACAGCCTGGGTGAGAACGGGTGGGTCAACCCGTGGGTGACCCGTGGGTTGACCCACGGGTCCACAGGTCACCCACGGACAGAGACCCCAAATTAATGCAAATTTGTGAAGTCGACAGAATCAAATTCGAAAAATATTTAATAGTAAATTATTTAAAGGAAACCATAATGCAGTACAGAATTTTAATAAACAGAATTCGAGCAGATAGTATTTCTGCATTACACATTACGGCATTACGGCATTACGGCTTTATAGCATTATGACTTTACGGCATTACGACTTTACAGCATTACGGCTTTACAGCTCACAGCAATTACAGCAAAAAATACGGCAATGCCGTAACTGTATTAATTTGTAAAATTACCACCAACTATAGGTTAACCCACCTGGGTCAAATCACTAGTCATATTAACCACCTGAGATTTTTTTTTAATTGATCCAGGTGACCCGACAGGTCACCCATTGGGTCACCTGTCGGGTGACCCAGGTGGTGCCTTTTTTTGGACTGACCCGTTTCCATCCGGGTGGCACATTGTCCACCCGTCGGGTGACCCGGGTGAAGATTTTTTAGACAGGTCAATTCACTACCCCGACCATATATTTATAATAAAAATCACGTAATTTCTGGCACACCCCTTAGATTAAAATCTATTTTATTTGATACTAAAAAATTTTTAATAATTAATCAAGAAAAAAAATTTTTCCTTAGTGTCAAAATTATGAAATTTTTTGAAGTACAAATCTTTCTACACCGGGCCATATTTAAAAATGTAATATATATAAAGGTGTTATTTTATAGCGACCCATTACCATAGTGATCCTGTGATCGACCAATCAAAATTGATCACATGAGTCCATATCTGATATATTTTACTTAAAAAAATACAAAAAAATAAAAAAAATTTCAAAAATTAAAAAAAAACAAAAAACACCAATTTCTACTATTGTGCTATATCTTAATTATTGTGCAATGTCCTATTATACTAACTAACTACTACTAACTATTATGTTACTGCTACACCCCATACTAACCAAACAATCATATTATGTTTATTTTTATTTTTTATTTTTTTTTTTAAGGTGAGGCCTTGCTTATATCTTTATTGGTAATTTATATAAGTAATTACATATAATGTATAAAAACTTAAATTGTACAGGAACAAATACATATAAATTACATGCAAAAATAGAAGCTCAGACTAATTTATCTGCGACCTAAACCTACTAGAGTGGTCAAGACTCACCTAGATTTTGATGGTTAAAATATTGTTTGTAGGTGTACTGTATTTGATCAACATTATGGACCAAATGCTAATTTTTCGAAGGGCTTGGCCTATCGGTGGGCAATTGTTAGAGTCAGAGTGTAATTGGTCGAGAAGGCTGCAAAGGCAGCTGAATGTATAGGTATATTATGTTTATTTTAAAAAAAAGAAGAAACATTAGTACTATATATATAAAAAAAATCTATCATATACTAATTTTCGTGCATATCTATTCTAGCTACAATCTGTTCCAATTGTACTATATTTGTTCTAAAGAAAAAAATGAAGAATGTTAGTAAAATAATATAATTATAAAAAAAAACTATTTACTATGCTATGTTCATTCTAGCATGTTCTATTTGTACTATGATCATTCTAAAAAAAAGAATGTAAGAATGTTAGTACTGTAATATAAAAATAGACCTATCTACTATGCTATATTCATTCTAGCATGTACGTTCTATTTGTACTATATTTATTCTAAAGAAAAGAATGTTAGTACTATATAAAAAAACTATCGTGACCATGCTACATCTGTTCTAGCTAACTGCCATGCTATGTTCATTTATTTTAGCTATGTTCCATTCAATCATACTATATTTATTTTAAAGAAAAGAATGTAAGAACATTAGTACTATATAGGGATATTAACGGAGTGCTCCAGGGTGGTGTGGTGCATACTCTGGCAAAGTATCTATCCTTTAACACCATATCACACTGAAGTATGAATCAGAGCATACTCCAAAGTGTAACCTGAAATATAACCCAGAGAAACCCAGAGTACTATGTGCTAAGCACTATATAATACTCCAGAGTTTATAGTACCATATTTTCCTGAAAATATGCTACCTTATTTTGGGAAAATACGGTAAAAAATATATATAATATAATAATACTCTGGAGTATAATCTATTTTGTATTAGTAGTATTACTCCGGAGCAATTACTCCTATTAATAATATCTTAGTAATCCGAGGTGGTGTCATATCTAGACCATACCAGTATAGAGTAGGTTATACTCCACAGTTGCTCTGGAGTACCTTACTCCATTAACATCCCTAGTACTATAAGGTTACTAATATTTTTTTACCTAATATCTATTTACTATAGAGCTTACCTCTATTTTACTTATTTGTACAGGTAATACAAACCAAAAAAGGAAATGCAAAAAAGGAAATCCAATTTTGTAAATAAACTACTTTCTGATCGAGGAACACATTTCAATAATTTGCTCATTGAAGGTTTAATGCAGAAATTTCAAATCAAACACTTGTTAACTACTCCCTATCATCCACAAACAAATGGATTAGTAGAACGTTTTAATAGGACATTGTGTGAATCCTTAGCCAAATTGGCTACTGACAATACTGAATGGGATAGATTGATACCTTCTGTCCTGTTCTCCTATAGAAGCTCTAAACATGCCACTACCAAGTTCACACCCTTCTTACTTGCATACGGCAGAGAACCGAAATTGCCTATTTTTGGATTACAAGAAAACCCAAGAGAAAATCTTTTAACAAGATTGTACTCTGTTATAGAAGATTTACCTGCCAATCGGGCCCAAGCAAAGAAGAATATTGAGAAATCACAACAACGTCAGAAGTTCTACTGGGATAAGAAGCTCAAGAAAGTTAAACGCTTATTTGAAAAAGAAGAACAAGTACTATGTTACGATGCTGCAAAAGATAAACATTTCACAGGCAAATTATTACCAAAATGGAAAGGACCCTATTTCATCCATAGTAAAGTAGCACAAGATGTTTACAAGCTTCGTACCATGGATGGACAAATCTTAGAAGCACCAATCAATGCCTACTTACTAAAAAAATACTATACCTGTCAAACATGGGACCCCATGATCATTATATAGACGTTTTATTTATTTTTTTTTTATCTTTAGTTTTTTTTTTTTTAGCTGTAAAATGACAACTTTAGTAGAATTAGTTCTACAAGAACTAGAAGAAACAGAGCCAGCTAACGTTAATATCGAACCCCCCCTTATGATCGAAGGGATAAAACAAAAATTAAGGTTCGAAAGACCTATCAAGCACTAATGGACACAGCCAGACTTAGAAACAATGAAGTGAATCGAATCAAATCTCTGGTTTATGCCTACTATCTGGGAGAATTACTAGCAAACAAGCCAAAAACCCCAGCTCAACGAACAGTTTTGGCTAATCTCCTAACGAAGCATTATGAAAAAGCAGCTACTCGTGTTTATAAGATATTCTCTCCATATGGCATAGATGCTATTTATAGAACAAAGCATTTGCTTCTATCTAGCATCCCAAGATTGAGAACCTCAGACCTTTACTTTCTTTGTTGAGTTCTCATGGAATTCGAAAATAAGTCTGGGATATTGTTGACCTATAGAAAAACACAAAAGTGATCATAACCTATGATCCACTAATCCAAATTAAATGAAACCACCACCATTCGACTCAGCTCACCGAGACGGTTCTAACGAGCTATGGTACATCTCTGTACGACCTCTGGTTGCCAAGATAGGAGTTGTCAAATATTTACTCCTATACTTATTAATAGACCAACGATCTGATTGGCTAGGCGATTGCTGCGGACAAAAATCGTAGATCTGACATATCTAAAAGATGTCATATTTATAGCTTATATTCTAGATATTTTATTTATTACATATATATTATTTATTACATATATTATATTTATACTAGTTATACTATATATTTTATTAATAATAGTTATAGTATATATTACACATGTAAAAGATATTGACCGTTACATTTGTAAAATTTCAAAAAGTATAAAAGCGGCCGATGTGGACCTCAAGTTCGACATCGAGTCTTCATACTCTTTCAATAATAAAAACAACTATTAACTACACAAATCAAACAGTTATTAGTATCCTCATATACTTTTAATTGTAGCCTCTTTCGTAATTGCAAATTGCCTTAAATCTTCTTTGTTAAGTTTTCTTAAAAACATCATAATGACTTAGATATACCACAGTAACAAAGTTTGAAGTTACACAAAGTGTTCACTGTCTAAGATCACTCTAGTTACCTAATATCTTTGAAGAAGTGGATATAGGATAACAATAAGTAAAATTATATTCCTGTCATTTTTAATTAGTGCTCTAATATCGATTTAAACATTAGTTTTTCTATATTTTCACTTTTTTTTCTTTTAGGTATATTCAAATTCTTTGTCTAGTTGATTTAGAATAGTCAAAATTTGCACTCTCCAATTGGCTATTTCCTTTCCAGGAGCTTGTATTATCTGTACAAATAAGTGGATATGCTTACCCCCACTTCTAGATAAGATATTTAGCTAAATTTAATTGGCTAAAACTTTTTATATGAGGTAAGATTTGGCTTGACCCACCCTCTGAAATATTATCTAATAAATGTTAGCACCCTAACAAACTAATTTAAAAAAAAAGAAAACTATCTACCATGCTATATTTGTTTTAGCACGTTCTAATTGTACTATGTTCATTCTAAAGAAAAGAATAGAATAACATTAGTACTGTAATAAACTAATTAAAAAAAATACCATGACTGTGCTATGTTCATTCTAGCTAACTACTGTGCTACGTCTGTTCTAAAAAAAAATATAAGAACGTTAGTACTGTAATAAACTAATATAAAAAAAATACTATCTACTATACTATGTCCATTTTAAATATTCCAATTGTACTATATACATTTTAACAAAAAGAACAGAAGAACGTTATTATTGTAATAAACTAATTATAAAAAAAATCTACTGTATTTACTCGAAATAACGCACATGGGCGTTATTTCGAAAATTGCATTTTCTTAAAATAGCATATAGGTTTCGAAATAACGGCCATGTGCGTCCCAATATAATGAACACTCCAAACCGAATTAATAATCTGCTAAATAACGAATTCAAATAACAAGTGGAAATAAGACTTTTTTTAGTCAAAAAATCTGACTTAGATCAGAAAGACTATATATAAAATTAAGAAATACAGCTTTTTTATACATCGCACATATATAACGGACAATTTTTTAGAAATTATACCTTTACCCTGAAATAACGCCCATGCGTGTACTTGAATAACACGCATCCCTCGAAATAACGCGCAGGTGCATGTTATTTCGAGTAAATACAGTACTATGATTGTACTATGTCTGTTCTAGCCAACTACCATGCTACATCCATTTTAAAAAAAAAGAACGTAAAAACATTAGTACTGTAATAAACAAATTATATATATAAAAAAATCTACTATGACTACTACGTTTGTTTTAGCCAACTACTGTGCTATATCTATTCTAAAAAAAGAATGTACAAATGTTAGTAATGCAATAAATTAATAAAAAAAAACTATCTACCATGCTATGTTCATTCTAGACATTCTATTTGTACTATATAAGAATGTTAGTACTATAATAAAAAAATCAGCTATACTTTTATACGAAGTCAAGTCTCTAAGCGACAACAATTCTAAAAAATAAATACAGTAAAAAAAAACAAATAAATAAAAAAAAATTTATTTATAGGATTATTAATCTTTAATGTGATTGGCTAATTATATTGGTCGCTATCTATAATTTTCTTATATATAATATATAATAATAATAAATAAAAAATATAAAATTTGATATTAATAGAGTGTAGCAACTTAGAGAAGTTAGTAAGTTGTTATCTTCATACCGCAGGTCTAGGGTTCAAATCCCACTGGCGACGCTTTTAAAAATAGATATATGTTCGGTAGGACCCCAAAATATATATAGATAGTAGGGTTCCTCAAATTCAAATCAAATCAAATATTGGGTCAATTTGAATTTGATCAAATCAAATTGACCCTGATTTAAATTTGATTTGATTTAAATATTTGGATTTGAATTTGATTTGAATTTGAATTTTTAATAGTAATTTTCAAATCAAATCAAATATTTGTCAAATCAAATCAAATTTGATCAGATTTGAATTTGATCAAATCAAATATAGTCAAATTTGAATTTGAATTTGATCAAATATTTGATTCAAATATTTGATGATCAAATCAAATTGCGGAACCCTAATAGATAGGTCAGGTATGAGTTTGTTTATTTTTGAGGTTTTTATGCAGATCTTTTCTATTTATAGTAATTTTTTGCTTATTTTTAACATTTTTCCGCAGATCTTTCCTTTTTTAGTAACCCTATAATTAACCTAACCTATCTATGTATATTTTGGGTTCCGGTAGCTGCTTCTTTTCGATAGGTTAAGTATATTACCTGTAGCCTTGGTACATCATCGTAAATAAGAGCTTTCAGACATAGTTCATAGACAAATTCAAGAAACTAGGAAACAGAAACCCATTTGGCAAGTCCTGAGTAAGAAGGTAACAATGATCTTTAACGGTGCTACTAGAACTGGAATATCGAAAACTGAACCCTGTAGAACTGAACAATAAAGATCTTCAGAGGAGAGGGTCCACCAATCTAACTACCGGAATTACACCAGAGAAAAAGGATCTATGTTACAAAAGTAGGTACCAAGGGAAGAAAAACCATATAGCACCTAATGCTAGGTAAATTGACTCTTCTGAGCTAACTGGATTGGAAGTTTGGAGTATTCAGAAAAGAACTGGTATAAAGGTGATAGTGGGTACCAGAATTAAAGTGAACTTTACCAACAAGAGCAAAAGTAGGTAACTCAGGGGTTCAAGAGAGGATTATGTGAATTAGAGAACTGCGGACTCGAAAGGGTTTTATAGCGCGAGATTAGGGACCCAAAATGCTGATAATTGACTTAGTAAGAATAATACTACTCTGACTACAAGTGTTGGCTTTAGTAAATGCGCTGTTACTAAAGTGTAGATGGATACCTGTGTAGAACATGGTGCTATCCTACCAAAAAGTCGGCTGTTGGGTGCAACTCCTTTGCTGCAGTTGCTGGCTCTCCAAGGCCAGATGCAGATCACAGGACCCTAAACAATCTATATGAGGTCATAGTTGAAAAATAGCTAATGGTGGGCTATTTTTTTAAAAAAAGTTATATTTGAAAAGTAGGTATTGGAGAAAAAGGTTATATTTGAAACTCACTAAATAGCAAAATAGGTATATTTGAAAGAATACTAATAGGGTAATTTTTATAAATCTTATATTTGAAATGTGCTAATGAAAAATTGGGCTATAATAGTTACCCAGCAGGTAAAAAGAAGAGAGGAGAAAGGTAAAGAGGGTAAAAAGGAGAGAGAGAGAAAAGGGAGAGAGGAATAAAAGGAAGGGAGGGGTAAAAATGGACTTTTTTTTTTTTTTAAGTTTTTT
>QKWP01000612.1:100247-111236 GCA_003550325.1 Gigaspora rosea
TATTTCAAAAAAAGTTAAAGATGGGTAAAAGTTCTATCTAATGTATGAAATGTAGCTTATATATACCAAACCAAAACGGCTAACCAAAAAAATTTTTACTATGATGCTCAAATATAACTTCACATAGATTGTTCAGGGTCCTCAGATCACCGTATCTGGGGCTTTGGTTCTCAAGGAATGTCAATCCTTTCTTTCTAATATAGGAACAACAATAAATATATAGAAAGTCAAGGTGGTGGTAGAAGTTCACTGCGGAAAACTTGAGAGGATGGGCTTGATATGCCATTGTTCTGGGGTAAACTGGTTTGGCGGGGTATATTAAAGAAGAAAAATATATTTGATATTAAATATAAAAATTTTAAAAAATTTTAAAAATATGTGAAATATTGCAAAATATTGTAAAAACTACAAATTTATACAATAATATGCAAAATATTATCTCCTGACCCTAAAATGAGATAATTAGATAAAGGTTTGTATTGTTTATTTGGTCTATTTCGCAATATTTTACAATATGTTTTGCAATATTTCACAATATATTTCAAAATATTTTGAAAGAAATATATACTGAAATTTTTTAAAAGAGTTGATTCTTTTAAAAGATTTAGGCATGCAATTTTTTTCGAAAGATTTTGTATATTTATTTTGCTTATAAAAGTCTAAATTCTACTATATAAATCAATTATAAGTGCTTAAGTAAATATATTTAGGAGGTTAAATTACATATTGTTACAAAACAGGTTTTTAGGATAGCGTAGTAATATAGCACAGAATAGACTTTGTGAATGTATAATTTATTTCTTATATTAGTATATTTTATTATTGTATTATTATAGTATAAATATAGGAAAAGATTCTATTGGATAAAAGAATAAGGCACAGTAACTGCGCCACAATACTGCGGCTTGGTTATACTAGGTAACACAAGGTTACACCAACTAGTAACTTAGATAATACGAGACGCAGCACGACTATCTCCAATTACCTTTACACGACTACTCCACAACTACCCTATACTAATACCCTACTTATCTTCATACAAATATCCCTGCCTACCTTTATACAAATATCTCCATTATCCCCACACAATTATCTCTATCTATCACTACACAAATGTCTTGTTTACCCCAAACAAATATCTCTAATTACCTCTGTACAAATGCTTCTAACTATCTCTACAATAATGCAATATACTTCTAGTTATCTCTGCACAAATTAACAATAGAATTGTTACACCTCTTAGAATAGAAAAGTTATAAAAAGGAAGCATTTCTCCCTTTCTGCAAAAGTTAGAGTTCAATACCCTCACCTAGAATCTTAGCTTAGGATAACATCCTTATTCCTTCATTATTATCTTGTAAAGTATAATATTCCCCCTCTAGGATAATTCCTACAGGCAAGGCTTATTACCATTTTAAATTATCTAATAAAGTTATATACTATTCTTATAACGAATCATTTACCTTCTGCTGTGAAGTAAAAGTACACTTCACCTCCACTCCGTGTATATTCATAAATACATCACTGCACTAGGTGACCTTGTTACTTTGCTATATTCAATACAAGAAGACTATAGCATTGTAACATTTTGGTACCTTCTGGCAGAAACATTCTTTTAACAGCAGAAATATTCTTTTGTTAACGGCAAAACCTTTCTCTCTCTAAAGCAAACCCTTGTTTCTTCCTTAAATACTCAATAAAATCTAAGGAAAACTCTGTCCGGTTAAAATAAATAGCTCTTTGAAATTTTATCACCTAAACAAAACTCTGCTTCTTTGAAGGAAACCATTTTGGAATCAAGTGGACCTCCTAGAGAAAAGTGTAAAATCATAGACGAAATCACCAAGCTCTACTGGGACTATATATCTTGAATTCTATTTTTTTTATTATTGCAGGATTGATCTCTGAAAAAGCAATATTGAAATTTTGGTATTATTAAGTATAACTATTTAATCTTTAAATTGAATTTTGTATTTTATTTTGTAAAACAAACTTGGAGAGTTTATGTTTTTACCTTTTGCAAGTACAGCCAGCATATTAACAAATTTATTGCATGCTTATTAAAATTGGATTGTTATTACTAACTATTATTATTACTAATTTATTTGTTAATATTATTGTATTTTTCAAACTATATTTTATTTTATTTCTTTTTCTTCGTGCGCAAAATATTATTTTATCGTTTATATTCTTGACTAGTCAACTATATTATTTATTACTAACTTATCTCTAGTAGATAAATTCTCGACTTGGTTTTTTTAATCTACTTAAATCTTATGGAAGATTCTCTAACTTGATTATATAACAACGCTATTAACCTGCCCGGTAGAGAACTCTACTAGGCGTTTTATCAAAAATATTTGCAAAGCACACGTCATTGCAATGTGGTCATCACAAAAACGCAGCTCAGAATGGTCCCACTTCTTACACTTCATAGACTGGAATGCCACTTGGCTCTTCTTTAACAATAACCAAAAAAGCTCCAGCAACTTCACAAACCCCAGACTTAACCACCTCAAATCATTCAAAATTAAAAACCTACTCAATAATCTGCCAACCTATTCATACCTACACACTATGTTCCCCAAAATACTACCATCTCCCAATTGCTTCCATTGCAACCTTCCTGCGACTTCTTCACACTGGCTAACCTGTCAAAGCAGTACACATTTAAAGCAGATTATCCAAGCTGCCACATCAGAGATTATTAACAATGCTGACACCGATCTGTCTTCAGCCCAACGTAGCAACCTCATACAATCAATCTATACACATCCATCTTTCGATCCTGTACCAACTTTCCTAGACCCCTACTCCCTAAACACCACTATTAAAGGCTTAATCCCAACTCCACTAATTCAGTCATTGCAATCCGCCAATATACCATACAAGCAGGTCTCTCAACTAGTCATCAAGATCCTTATTAAAACATCTGAGGAGATATACGAGCAAATATGGAAGCCATACTGCTCTGTTTTTGCCAATTGGAAAAAAACTAATAATATCACACTCAGACATAACCTTACAATGCCAAAGCACCACCTGACCAAAAATACGAAGCCACACCAACGCAAAGTACTTACCTACAGCTGCACCTGCGGTCTTCCTGACCAGCTACACTCTAGCCCTGATGTATGCCCACCAATAGGGCAGGCTCTTCGCAAAATCAGCATTTGGTCTACTATGTGGATCAAATACAGTATTTCTACAAACTATATTCTAACTATACAAATCTAGATGAGTCTTGACCACTCTAGTAGGTTTAGGTCGCAGATAAAGTAGTCTGAGCTCTTATTCTTGAATGTGATTTATATGTATTTGTCACTGTACAATTTGAGTTGTTCAATATGTAACTGCTTATATAAATTACCCAATAAAGACATGAGCAAGGCCTCACCTAAAAAAAAAAAAAAAAAAAAAAAAAACAACGCTATTAACAGACACCAACAAGTCTATAGAAATAACTCATTAGCTGTTCAAGTAGTGTTCAAGTTCTACAATACAGCGCACCTGATTTATCTTGTCAATTGTGTTTTCTTTCATGCATTTTTAGTTTTTCTACAAATTTTAATAGTTTTTGGGATTGGCATTCCCATACCTATAATGCTACATTTTATAGTTAGCAAACACAGTATAATTTTGCTTGACTTCGCTCTGTTGAACGGCTCTTTGCTCTATCTGCTACCCGTGACATTATATTTAGTTGCCGGTATTTATACAACGTACCTCCTCCAGGTGCAACTATTTCTATTTTATTTAGACAATATACTTTTCATATACAAATTCCCCGAATTAATGGGGCATATAAAAACTAATACGATATTTATGTTGATTAGCCAAAAATTATACCTCTTCGTCCACCTCTTCTCCTGTTAAGTTAGAAAATACACAATTACTTTCTACCCACTCTACTCAATCTACTAGTACAGAAACTGTTATTGATATTGAAACTACTATTCTTGAACACGATAATAGTCCTGCTTCAAATAGTGAAACCTCTTAAATTAATATTAAAATAGCAACTGATATACCTCTTCCTAATACTTCATTCTCATCTCCTTCTACCCCTACTGAACCAAGTGAAACTATTATTGAATTTGGTGATGAAATTCACGATATATCTACTTCCACTATAGAAATTGAACCAGAAAATACAACTACTTTTTATTTTGCCTCACAAAGTCCTGAGCAAGCTATTGGTAACAGATCTGCTCCTATTAGTCCTATTACTCCTTTAGCACTTCAAAATAATCCCCCTTCACCTGACCTATCTTCGCTCTCTGGTACAACTAATCTGTAATCTTCTACAACTATAGATCATGATACAGAACAATCAACCTCAAGGCAGTTTACTCCATTATATTCACAACTAGAAACTACTAATAATTGGAGTACTAATCAAATAAACTATATTTCTGGAGCTTATACACTCCTACATTTAGCCCCACACTTGTTCAAAACCCATATACTGCTCCTTTAAGTCCCTTAGTTCTTCCTACTACTTATCATACTTCTAATCCAATTGACAAATTAGTCCCTTCATCCTCACCTGTCTTACATTTTCACTTAGATAATACCCAATATAGATTTGGTGGAACAAATATTAAAACCTTATATTGTACAAGTATTGGACAATCATTACTATATCTACCCACAGACGAAGCTAATTGGATTGACAATAATTAATATATTGAAACCCCTTATAGTCCTATATACCCTGATATTACCAATACTGAGAAAATAGCTCAAAAAACAGTGAATAATCACTCGGATACAGAATCTGTTAGATCTCTTGGTAAATATATTACCAGCATTCTTGATTAGGCTTAAGCCTTAGTTAACAACTCCGACAACCAAGACTTCATATTAGAAACAAACTCATCTGACGACAAAGCCAATATGGATGATGCATTTGAGGCCCTTACCCGATTGGCTAAAGCCATTGAACAAAATCAAAGAGGAGAAAAGAATTTAATCAAAATCAAACCTTTTAAAGGAGATGGAACTCAAGATCCTGTTGACTGGATCAAAGAATTTGACCATGCTGCCATAGCTAATAACTGGAGTACTAATCGACAATTTGCTCTAGCAAAAGCCTATATGAAAGGAATTGCTACTGAATAGGTTAATGATACTGGGCTTACAGCCTATAACGATGATGATAATACAGAATACAGTTTCAAACCCAAATTTAAAACATGACTTAGTGACATGAAAAAAAAAGCTTCCTGGCAACAACAGCTTTTTGAAATCAAGCAAGGAGCTGATACAATTGATACTTATACCACCTGATTTAAGGACCTTAGTGAAAAAGTAACAGGCCTACCAAATGACTTTATTCTATAATTGTTTATTAAAGGCCTACAATCTGAGTTCGCAATGCCTGTTTATGCCTCAGGTCCTGCCACTTTGAATGCCGCTATTACAACTGCGAAGCAATGAGAAACTAAAAAATTTGTTGCTTCATCTGAACCTAATGTTATAGCTTAACTCACAGATCAAATTGCTAAATTGAACATTAATTTAGCACAGCAACAACAATCTTAGCCTGTCTATACTACAGAAACCAAATTCAATTTCTCAAAAACTACAGCTGTCTGCTAGGACCCCGAACAATGCAAGTCGAGGTTATATTTATGCATTATCCACTTTTCTGCAATTCTGATTGGCCCAAATAAGGTTTAACCAATCAGAATTGCAGATTTTTTTAACCTCTATATATATTGTTCGGGGTCCTTGTTTGCTACTACTGTGGAAAGCCAGGACATTTCATGGCTGATTGTCGCAAACAACAATAAGATTCAAGAAACAAAAATAGAGGAAATCCTAGAAACTATAGCTTTAACAACAATAATCAAAACAGAAGAAACAACTATAACAATAATTATAACAATAACAACAACTACAACCGATCTAATAATAACAATAATAACTATTGAAATAATCGAAGTAGAAGTCGCTCTAGAGATAGAGGACAAAATAGAAACAGAAATAACTCTCAAAATTGTAGTAGATCAAGAAATAGAAGCCAAAAGCGATGGGAATTTTGCTATACTTGCTCACTCTCGCCTTATTATCGCAATGTAAACATGGTTGCTAAAACCAAACCTAAATCTAAATCTAGAACCTGAAAAGACTTTTTGGACAACTACTCTATCCGCACTGCTCTTACCAACTATATTACTGAGTTGAATCGAGAAAATACCAAACCACAACCAGATATACATATTATACCTGTTAAATGTTATGTTGATATAAAGGATAGAACTTACCCAGCTATCATTGATAGTAGAGCATCTGTTAGTATGATTGCTCATAATGCTATTAAGGAATTTGGACTCAAAATTGAAGAACCATTTCAAAGTTTGATTGTTGGTGCTACTGGAACTTCTTCCAAACCCTTAGGAATTATTCGCAACTTACTAGTTAAAATCCAAGGAAGAACTATCCCTATTGACGTTAAAGTAGTACCTACTACTTTTTATTCTTTATTACTTGGGAATGGTTGGTCTAGAAAAGTAGAAGCCAATTACAATTGGAAAAACTGTCAATATACTATGTACTAGAAAGGAAAAAAATTATTTTGGACACCTCTTATGAACAAGACCAAACCCCAAAGAAACATCCTACCTGCACTACTTCTGAAGATTTAGAGCTCTATAAAAAAGAATTTTTAACCCCTCTTAAAGCATATACTTTTTCTCTGACGGAGAGAAAGAATGGACCATTTATTGACCCCCAACCTGAACTAGGAAGCCACCTCGTGTAAAACTTGTAGTTCAAGAACCCCCAATATAAAAATTGCCCAAATAATGAATGCTGCTATTGCCATGGAATGGGTCATATAACCTTAAATTGCCCAAATAAATAGCCTAGGCGTGCAAGTTGCAGAACTTGTAATGAAACAAACTATCTATTTAAGGACTGTCCTTTTAATCAATGCCATGGTTGTCAACAACTGGGACATATTGAAATTAATTGTCCTATGGCATAGCAGAAGTTGGATAACCTAACCTACCAATGTAGTTGTGATAAAAGTAATGTTGATGCAAACAGATAGTTTTACTGTGGTAAATATAGAACCCAACACTGCTACCAATGCAAAAATCTACAACAACCTGAAAGGGTACAATTATATGAAAACTGACTTATATGTACTACTTGCTATAAAACTTATATCGAGGCATTGGACTATAATAATTCTCTTAGTCAGGAATATTATCATCATGAACTAGGACGAGGAACCCTAGTTAGTTGCAAAATCTGTGCACAACAGAAACCCAGAGCTTGAATACATCATTTAGAAAGCATTAGGAATGAGTTATAGTTCTGTGAATTAGAACACATGTATGCTTACAAAGTAAGCCAGGTCCTATAACATAATCCAAACTATGAAATTTGAACTCGAATTAGATACTATAATAAGTTTACCAGAAATGCTAAACATCAGTATAATTTGAACCAAAGCAGAATCTATAGGATCGTACAAGTCTTGTTAGAGGAAGATAATAATAAAGATATAATGGGAATACTAGAAGAACAGGACACTGATCAATACAACCGGGACTGGACCAATAATGAAATCACTATTTTATTATGATCAGAATCAGAACAAATTACTCTCACAGAGGTTAAAGAGGCCATACTACAACAAATCTTACAGGAATCATTTGATATCTCTCAATCTGATTTTGATGCTCGACAAGCAATTGAAAATTTAAAGAAAAACTTTGAAGGAAAGTTGCATTGCGTCATAAATGTTTAATGGCAACACAACTTAATGAACTTGATCCAAACACATGCTTTAAGGAAATATACCAGAGATACAAGGAAGCTACCTGTCATACAAACTATAACAGGATTCATGCCTTGGCTTATGCTTTCCACATGGGATCAATATTGTGAAATAGTAGAAGTTCAATTACTGAACCAATTGAGACAACCAAGTGAAAGCTTTTAAATGAGTTTTTTACTTGTTTACTATTTGTGGGTATGAACAAATATACCAGACCCACAGATTAAAGGTAAAGAACTTTAATGATATCAATAAAAAAAATTTTGCAGAACTTATTGACTTCTGTGAATAGCAAAGGAATGTATAAATTTTTGCGGAGCAAAATCTTTAAGAGGAAGAAAATGTTACAAAACAGGTTTTTAGGATAGCGTAGTAATATAGCACAAAATATACTTCATGAATATATAATTTATTTCATATAGCATTATTATATATTTAGTTATATTATTATTATATTTAGCATATTTTATTATTGTATTATTATAGTATAAATATAAAAAAAGATTCTATTGGGTAAAAGAATAAGGTATAGTAACTGTGCCACAATACTGCGGCTTGGTTATACTAGGTAATACAAGGTTATACCAACAAGTAACTTAGATAATACAAGATGCGATACGACTACCTTCAATTATCTCTACATGACTACCCTACAACTACCTCCACACTAATACCCCTACTTACCTTCGCACAAATATCCCTGTCTACCTCTATACAAATATTTCCATTATCCCTACACAAATATCCCTATCTATTACCATACAAATGTCTTGTTTACCCAAACAAATATCTCTAATTACCTTTGTACAAATACCTCTAACTATCTCTACAATAATACAGTAATTACCTCTAATTATTTCTGCACAAATTAATAATAGAATTGTTACACCTTTTAGGATAGAAAAGTTATAAAAAGGAAGCATTTCTCCCTTCCTGCAAAAGTTAGAGTTCAATACCCTCACCTAGAATTTTAGCTTAGAATAACATCCTTATCTCTTCATTATTATTTTGTAAAGTGTAATATTTCCTCTCTAGAATAATTCCTACAGGCAAAGCTTATTACTATTTTAAATTGTTATATACTATTCTTATAACGAATGTTTGCCTCCTGCTGTGAAGTAAAAGTACACTTCACTTCCACCCCGTGTATATTCATAAATATATCACTGCACCAGGTGACCTTGTTACTTTGCTATATTCAATACAAGAAGGCTATAGCATTGTAACAATATTTTTTAAAATTTTTATACAAATTGAATAATTTTTACTTATCAAATATATTTTTTTAACAAATTTTAATTTTTTTGTTAATTGTAAAAATTAGAAGTTCAACAATAACATGTTTTTTAATCTTGCTAAAATTTTACAGTATGTATATTTTGATCTCTTGAATAAGTTTATTTAAGCAATAATAATTAATTTATAGTATTATTTGAACTTTACTATATAGTGACTATTGTCAATCATTAGTAGCTTATTTTTGATTAAAGATATTTTTATATTTTTTAGCCAAAAGAAAGAGTAGCTTATTTAGATAGTGGTATATATATATGGTGGAGATTATCTAAAGCCAACAAATTTTATATATAGGCACCAATTTTTTAGCTGCAATATAATATGATTAACCAATAAAAATGCAGAAAAATTTAATATAAATTTAAATTTTATTAATAAATTTTTAAATTTTGTTAATAAATTTAAATTTTGTTATGTTATTTTATATATAAATGCCAAATTTTTAAATTATATATAACTTTAAATTAATATAAACTTTTTAAAATAAAAGATACTAAAGATTTTTTTTGTGGATTTGATAGTTTAATTAAAAAACTATTAAATATACAAAAACTTTTTTTAGTATATTTTATTTTAAAAAAATTATAAAAGTTTAAAAATTTCATAGTTAAAAGTTGATGACTTTTCATGATCTGCACTATAGTAATTACATGATTGAACAAACAGATAATGATCTGTAAACAGATAGCAATTTTGCTAATAATTTTTAGTAAGTATAATTATGTGATTAGATAGACAAACAATGATTTGTGAACAAAAAAACAATTTTGTTAATGATCTTTAGTAGATGCTAATTATGTAATTAGGCGGATGGACAATAATCTGTAGTAAAATATTCAGGATTATGCATTGCAATGAAGTAAATTATGTGATTTAACTAATATCAATTATATAATGTATATAAAATAAATTTAAAATTATACAAAATATTTAAATAGATTATATGATCTTTATTGTGTTATGTATACACAGTCAGATCTCCCTATAGTCACACCTATATAGTCACACCTCTATTTAAGCACCCGATTTTGTGCAACAGACTCAAACATAGTAAAAAAACCTCATTATAGTCACAAATCGCTTATAATCACTATCACCATGAAAATTTGATTTTTTAACAATTTTATTAATAAAAAACCCTCATTATAGTCACCAATTTTTAATTAAATACAGATTATAAAATCTGATTGGCCAATTTTTATATTCACGTATATTACCGCATGTTGCTGAAAATAAGCCACCTTTTTTTGCCGATTTTTAATAAAAAAAACCATGGGTAGCTTATTTTCGGGTTATTTACTATTTTAAATAATTTAAAGCACAACAAAGAGGTAGCTTATTTTCGAACACAAACTCTAACAAGTAAAATAGATAAATAAATATGCTGTAGACAATAAATAAATATGCTGTAAACAATAAATAAATATGTTATGGTGCTCCAAGTCACTTCTCATCAAATGCGCCAAATTTGGCTAGATATATCAAGGTACGCCAAATTTGGCTAAATATATCCAAGATGCGCCAAATTTAGATTTGGCTAGATATAAAAATTTGTAATCAAAATTCGCAAATTTTAGCTAAATTTTAAAACTAGTTTTCTCAATAACTAATGATTAGAATTAACTCAATTTTTTACTATAAATAGTATCGGTATCAGACTATAATATACTAAAATTTCAGCAAATTTGACCTGGTAGTTCTTGAGTAATTGCTTGCATACAATAGTCAATTTTTTTAAAATAATTGACTATTGTATGCAAGCAATTACTCAAGAACTACCAGGTCAAATTTGCTGAAATTTTAGTATGTTATAGTCTGATACCGATACTATTTATAGTAAAAAATTGAGTTAATTCTAATCATTAGTTATTGAGAAAACTAGTTTTAAAATTTAGCTA
>QKWP01000612.1:111852-166071 GCA_003550325.1 Gigaspora rosea
GGGTAACTTATAAAACGATCGATTATAATCGCTATATAGTAACGTCTAAATTTTACTAAGCAAATCGATCAAAGTCGCCTAAGTAACCTTGTTCAGCAGATCAAAATACACGTACTCTAAAAATTTCATAAAAATCGGAGAACTTTTCATTATTTGAATTTTAATTTTTACGTTCAACAGTTTTTTTTTTTGTAAAAAAAACCGTTGAACGTAAAAATTAAAAGTCAAATAATAAAAAGTTCTCTGATTTTTATGAAATTTTTAGGGTACGCGTATTTTGACCTGCTGAACAAGGTTACTTATGCGACTTTGATCGATTTGCTTAGTAAAATTTAGACTTTACTATGTAGCAACGTTTATCAATTGTGGGGGTAGCTTATTTTCGGAACTAAAAATTTTGTTAAATATCTTTTGGTGCGACAAAGGGGTAGCTTATTTTCGGGTCAAAGGCGTTTTGACGTTTTTGGATCAAAACTGGGGGGTAGATTATTTTAGGAGGTAGCTTATTTTCGGCAATATACGGTAAAATTATTTATTAAAGCTTATTAAAGGTTTGACAACAAATAACCTTTGATCCAATAATTCAATTTAAATGAAACAACTACCAAAATGTTCATCTCAATAAGACGATTCTAATGAGCCCAAAATTGTTAAAATAGAATCACACACTCCTGAGATCGTTAAGGATTTGTATCACTTTACATGTTTAAAAATTGATTAAATTTAAACATTTGAGTGAAAAATCCTTAATAATCTTAGCATTTGTAATTAAATTTGGATGATTTTGGACTCTTTAAAATCGTCTCATTGAGTCAAACACACTGGTAGTTGTTTTATCCATATTGGGCCACTGGATTAAGTATTTCAAATATGCACAAATATATTACTTATTGGCCTTTGATCACATGATTATAATGAGATATTTTATTTATAATCACACCTCTTTACAATCACCAAAATAGAGTGCAACAGACTTGGTAATTATAGAGAGGGACGACTGTATACTATTTTTAGAATTATTTAGATATTGACAAAAAAATATCAGACCTTGCTTGTATTTTTAGTTTGTTTATTTTTTATATCGGAATTTTTTAGAATTCTTTACTGCATTAGCTATCATATTTCAAAAAATTTTATATACTAAATATTTGAGCTATATACTCTAAATACTTTTTTTGCTTAATCATATGGGCAGATTTTTACAATTTGGTAATATTTTCGAATATGATCATTGCAATTTGTACCAATCAGATTAGTAAAATTTGTGATTATTATGAATTGGTCTTATTGGTCGATTTATTTAGCTTGCATATATTTAATAGTTAAAGTGCTATTTACTTTTACAACGCCTCTGCTTTTTTTCCTTTATTATCGTGGTTTGAAAATTTGTATTTACACGCAACAAGGCTTTAATTTCAACGATCCCGCAATAGTTTTTTAAGATCCCAGAATAGACAAAACTTTTACTAATTGCAATGCCAAAGGTTTGTTTATTAATAATAGTTAAAATGCTATTTACTTTTATGAACCTCTGCTTTTTGTTCTTTAATATAGTGGTTTAAAAATTTGTACTTACACTCAATAAGCTCTTAATTTTATAGATCACAAAATAGTTTTCCAAGATCTTAAAATATAAGAAACTTTTTTTAGTAACAATGTTGAAGATTTACTATATAGAATTAGTGCACTATATAGCTAGAACAATTTTAAAAAAGTTTACAGCTTGATAAACTGTAGACAAATATAAGATGGCTTAATTAAAGATGTAAAGGACAATTAAGATATTTAGTGTAAATTAAAATTTTGTCTTTTTAAAAAAAAAAAGCTTTATTAAAAATTCTACACATCTTTTTTATAATGATTTTAATATCTTGTATATGTACTATATAGGATCGTTAGATAGATATAGTTGGATTAAATCATAAATAACAGTTATAGGACATGTCTTTAAAAAATAGTCCAAATATTGTCTATAATAAAAATTATAATAAAAACATATGAATTTACTATAGACATGGATTAGAAGATTCTCTTTGATCTTACTTATTAACTTAAAATTAAATTTTTTGGAAATATAGAACAAGGGAAGGAGAAAAAATTGAGCTTAAAAATCAAATTAAAATTTTGCTAATTTTGCACAAAACGAAAATGTAACTTTGCCAAAAACAAATATTTTCTAATTTTAAAATAATAAGTATATGTAAAATCATGCCCTGAACAACTTTACTTAGTCAACTAAAGTAGGTTACCTTGTAAGAAAAATGGGTTACCTATAAGTATCATATAACCATGATGTATATCGATATATATTGCATATATTTTTCCACAGGATTTTGTTATTGTAAATTAGTAAAGTGTTATTAAAGTTTACGCACGATTTGTAATATTTTTAATAAAGGTTTACTATTGGCTAATTTTGACAAATTTTTAACTCGCTTCATCTTATGTATAAGACCGATTAGTCAAATATATTAATTTCATATTCGAAGTCATATGAGATTGGCAGATAATTAAAATATAAGAGATTTAAAATTTTTATAAAATTGTATTATAGTAATACCATTGTTCAATTATTCTATTTTATCAAATATAAGTATTTTGCTGATCGAAGCATAAAAAAATCTGCAAAATCCTGCGTTTTTGGGTCTTTGGCAGCTCTCACTATATTTGGTTAAGTTTATTTGTAATGAATAGTATCTCGCATAAGCTGTGCTAAAAAAAATGCTTCGTCATAGATTGCAAAAAAAAAAGTAAATATATCAGTCCAAAATAAATCAGAGAATAACCTGATTTAAATAGATATTTGGCGCAAATAGGAGACTTTTAGGAGCAAATCGAGTTCATATAGGCATTCAATACATGATATTTCTAAAGGCAAATCGATAAAGCTAGCTTTATCAATTTATTTTCATTCTGATATACATTGAACGCCTATATAAACCCAATTTGTATCCTAAAAGTCTTCTATTTGGACCAAATTTCTGTTTCATATTAAGATTGCATGATGCTGGTTGGAGCCTGATTCACTTTCATTCAACCTGTGTTTCTTTGAATTCAATTTGGTACATGTAACAATGACTAAGCCTTAATATTATATCATATGCGCAGATTTGTAGATCACCCTAAAATTTTTGACGCACCTAAATTTGACTATATATAGATCATTACTACAATATAGGTGCGTCACTGGTGCGTCAAACAAATTGACATCCAATCATATGCACAGATTTATCAGCACGTATTGATGTAGACACCTTACTTTTTGTACAGAAATAGACTGCACTATTCAACATTTACTAACCGTCACAAGAACGATTTAAACACTTTGTATTAGGCACTATGACTATCGGAAACTGTTGAAAACATTAAATTGTAGTAAGGTCAGTACTTTAAAGATATTTGATTCACAGATTAAAAGTCTGGCTTATTATTACAACGATTATCATGTATACGCTCTATTTGACTTACGATATTCAAGTGCTTTCTTTTTATCCTTCAGTCCAGGTATGTTCTTGATTTTTGTTTTTTCCTCCATATTCTAATTATCTTGTACTAATACTTTTTATTTCTTTTATCATCAATTTATTTAATCTTTCCTCACTTGCATTAGCAAGTCAAAAATTTTGGAATGAGCTTTTAATACTTGAAATGCTTAAGTCCTTCTGCCCAAACCTTATGTATCTCCATATTTTGAATATGGGATTTTCCACACAACTCCTAGAACTTATTGGTAATTTACAGAAACTTCAATTTCTTAAATTATGGTACAATAATTATCAGAAAAAGAATTAAATATACGAATTAAGCAGTTTGTAGAAATATTGCCTTGACTTTTGGGTGACGCTCGGTTAAGTTCATATATTGATATTTTGTTCAACAAATAATTGATCGTCTTGATAACGAAAAAATATTAAAGCGTTAATTGAGTATACGAATAGAACTTTGAATTACATAGATGTAAACTGATATTTGAATTTAGACGATAATATGAAAGGAAATAGAAATATATGTTGTATTAGTACTTTATAAATGCATTATTATTGATTGTTAGTTTCTATAAATTTCTTTTATAATAAATTTTAAATGTTGTGATTAATTCACATATAAATAAAACATAAATTTAATACAGTATTATGATAGTTAAAGATGTCTAAATAAATTCTTTAAAATTAACGACTAATTGCATATTTGAAAACATTTTTAATAAATAAAATGTTTATTCAAAACCTTAATAATATCATGTTATATATTTTACAAGTAAAATGAGCTTCAATACGCATTACTAGTATAATTTTTAAACGTATATATAAGAGTCTTTTGACAGTAAACTTATACCCAGACACAACAACAGAATACACTTCAAACTTATTTTATAATATAATTTCTTGGCTGTGTACTATCGCTATGTATGGGTTTATTAAAGGTTTTAAAATAGTAAAACATATTAGACTCAGATTTTGGTATATACGTGATCTTGCTTGAAAACTTGATGTTTTTTTAAAATATTATTTTTAAAATATAAAAAATAAGAATACCTGCTAGTTTTTATTACTCTTGACTAATTTCTATTCTTTTTTAATTTTGCAATTCCGTTCATTGGTTTTATGATTAGGTTTATTGGTTTATATATATTTTATTATATTTTTCTGGGTGAGTCGACAAATTTGACATGTGATTTAGGATACAATTTTAATTTATATCCAATCAGCATGTGATTTTTTGCAGATCAGCAAATATTTTGGGGACTATATGTATAGCCCAATTCCACATTTCCGCCGATATGTTGAATATTTTTTTTCTTTAATTGATAATCCGCCTGTTAAGTAAAGAATGCCGAAATGTGGCATTCTTCCATCTAAAATTTTATCTAACGGTGGTTAGATCATCCAAATCGGCCCAGTGGATGTCTAGATATCGTCGAAAAACGATTGGCCGGCTATATAAAATCCGTGACAGAAATTACATATGAAATTCACATGATTCGAAATACGGCGTGCGCCCATCTAAAACTTTTTTCTTACTATGCTAATGAAACATGTCGATTAATTGAAAGTTGTAGAGCTTGTCAAGATGCATCTAATATGGTTAGATCATCCAAATCAGCTCAGTGAATAGCGAGATATCGTTGAAAAAGATTGGCTGACTATATAAAATCTCTATGTAAACTTATATTGTTTACATAGAGATTTTATATAGTCGGCCAATCGTTTTTCGACGATATCTCACTATCCATTGGGCCGATTTGGATGATCTAACCACCATTGGATGCGTCTTGATGAGCTCTACAACTTTTAATTAAACGACATGTTTCGTTAGCATAGTATGAAAAAAGTTTTAGATGGGCACACGCCACGTTTAGATCATATGATTTTTATATGTAATTTCTGTCACGGGATTTTATATAGTCGGCCAATCGTTTTTCGATGATATTTCGCCATCCACTGGACCGATTTGGATGATCTAACCACCTTTAGATGCGCCTCGACAAGCTCTACAACTTTCAATTAGTGGACATATATCATTAACTTAGTATGAAAAAAAATTTTAGATGGAAGAACACCACATTTCGCCATTCTTTACTTGACAGGCGGATTATCAATTAATTAATATTTTAAGCACAAGAACAATATTTATCACAATACGCGTTATTTTAAATATGAATTTCAGATCTATTTCAAAATAACGCATATTGGCGTATCTCTAAAAGAGCATACATTACCAAATAACGCACAAATAATCATTATAGTAAGAATAATGAAAAGGCACAAACATAAAATTGATAAAATTCATATTTATCT
The DNA here is from genome assembly GCA_003550325.1 of Gigaspora rosea. Taxonomy (NCBI): domain Eukaryota; kingdom Fungi; phylum Glomeromycota; class Glomeromycetes; order Diversisporales; family Gigasporaceae; genus Gigaspora; species Gigaspora rosea. The sequence continues at coordinate 117,651 of QKWP01000612.1, forward strand.
AATGCACCTAAAATATAAAAAAGAACAAAATTAATAAATGCTGTAACAAATTAATCGTTCCAACAATTTATATCAAAAAAAAACAAATCATCACTTTTTTTCGAATCGTTAATCATATTAGCTACAACAATGCAGCCTCCTGTTGGTTTCACTAATCCACTTCCCACCCAAGGTCATCATTGGACAGGCTTCTACTGCTCTATTGAAAAAAATGGTAAACAGATACGCTGCCAAGTGCAAATATTGCATATCCGATCTTGAAGACAAACCCGAAAGACTTCATTAGCATGTTCTTAACTATAGTAGCTAGAAACCTCATGAAAAAACTGATTATATTTTAAAAGTTACTGAATAAATACTTCTTACCCGTAAGCGATCTAAACATGGCCTAGATAAGTCAGATATAGCAGATGTAGATGAATTAGCAGTGAAGGCAGTGAAACAAGAAAGTATAGTAAATTGGTGTACAAAGTCCCTGTCTTCAGCACAGTTTGAAAAACTCTATTTAAAGCTCTTAAATGCTATTATATATGGCAATATTTCTTTCAATTTTATTGAAAATCCATACCTTCAAGACTATTTCCAAGAATTGGCTCCCGGTTATCAACCTCCCTTCATAGAAATGTTGCGAAAATGTATTTTAACAGAAGCATTCTCCAACCTTCTTAAAAAAAATTAACTGTCATGTCAACCTATACCGACGCTACAATCTGCCTAGATGGCTGAACAGACGTGTCTGGCAACTCTATTTATGGATTCATGATACATAAGAACGACCAGGAACATGTCATTGATATTGTCGATTTGTCCGCGGATAGACACAGAGCATCCTTCCTTGCAAACAAAACCAAAGAAATTTTTGCAAAAAAGGATTTCAGATATCATCCGCAATTGCCTGTATAACTGATAATCTGCGTGTTATGGTATCTATGAGAAATCAACTAAATGTATATATGTACCCTTTTTAATTACTATTCAAAATTTTAAATATTGGCGAATTAGTGAAGTTTGGTCTTTAAATTCTCGAAATAGTGGGCATGGGCAGTAGTTCGAATTTTGGCTCGAATTTGGGCCAAAATTCGAACTACTGCCTATGCCTGCTATTTTGAATATTTATAGAAATTTGGTATTAAGTAAAAGTCAAACTTTACGAATCCCAAATTATTCTATTAAAATTACAGGGATTAATGGATAATACTGTGATCTATATGTGAATAAGTGGAAATGAAGTTTCTACTAATTCTCAATGGATTAGAGTATTATTACTAATCCACTGTAATGGTGTATTCATCATAACTTACATGAATTCATTTTCATTTCCTATAGAGAGAAAATTCGAATATTATTTCTATTAGATGTTGCCTATACTAGAGATTAAGCCCGGATAAGGCTTACTCGGGTAACCCGCATAAGCATTCCTTAACCGGGTTATGGTTATGCTACCCGGGTAACCCGAATAGAAAATAAATATACATCACGTGAGAATAATGAAACAATATTATTGGACGAATTTCCTAATATACCGCTAAGCTTAGCCATATTAATTTCTGTCAAAATCATATTTGGCAATGATAATGCTACGAATTAAAATATTTGACTAATTTAGACAGGTCTTAGATCTTTTATTTTAGATTATGCATTTAAATGTAGTGTTCCGGCCTGGGTCGGAAATTTTCTAACCCGGGTCATCCCTAAAAAAAAAAAAAAAAAAAAAACTTTCCCTTTATTTTTCTCTCTCTCTCTTTCTCTCTTCTTCTCTTTCTCTCTTTTTCTCTCTCTCTCTCATGACCCGGGCTAAATGTCTAACCTGTCGGGTCACTATTTTCTGACCCAGGTCAGAACACTAATCTTAACTTTTAAGTATAGACTATATTTTCAAACATGTATTTAACATTTTATAAATAAAATGCATTTGAATTTATTAACGTTAAACAAATTTGAATCTGTGAATTAATGTTTTAAACCAATTTTGGTTTAAAGATTATCTATAATCATGTGAAACGTCTATTCTTATATAATCATAACCGGGTTAACCGGGTTAACCGGGTCAGCCGGATTATTTGAGATTAACCGGGTAGTTACCCGAGTAAGAGTTTAATAAGAGGACGGGTTACCCGGAATTAAATTTTAAACCGGGCCTAATCTCTAGCCTATACGCGTTTAACTTGATTGTAAAAAATATTGCTGGCTTTGCTGGCATAACTTCTACTTGTAGCAAGAACCAAAAGCTTGTAAATTTCTTTACCTCTTCACATGTATGGCAACGAACCTTACAAACTTGGCAAAAAAAAGGAGTTCCTCATTTTTTGAGTACATTCTGTGAGACCAGGTAGTATTCTATCGCTAAGGTCTGTTTGGGCATGTCCATTTTTGAAAGAGGCTTTCAACATTGTCTTGAGTTGTGTGAATCTGATAAAATTAAATATACGGAAATAAAAGAAAATATTAAAATGATTATAAATGATAGATACCATTTTGCTATTAATGATGCATTAAACCTGTTGTTGATGGGATCACAAGGCTTGAATCTCGGGAAGCTACTTTGGCTGACGTTTTCAAAGAATTAATATATATTCATATCAAAATATCAAAACTCGAAATCCCTATTTCTGGTTTTAATGAACATGCACTTGCCGTTATTAGCCAAAGAGCAGAAGAATTCTCTGACATTATTTATTTTATTGCTTTATTTCTCTCTTTGCCTTATAAAAAAATGGCTATATCAAAGCACATGAATGCAGACCGTCTTCTGTATGGATATCTCGAATTAGCTCATGCTTGGAAATTTGAAAAAACTAATGCTGCTTTACTTTACAAAGAGTTAATCAGTTACAAGAATAATGATCCCCCTTTCAAAAATATCAATTCCAACCTTAAAATATTGCCCAGATCGTTTTGGTCAGAATTTAGTGGACATGCTCCCCTTCTTCGCAGATTCGCAATGAAAATTTTCTCAATTGTTCCTTATAGAGCCACCTGCGAACGTCTCTTCTCTTCTCTGGGCCTTACTAAAACAAAAACCAGAAGCCGTCTTTCTCCTGACGTCCTTTTCCAACTTGGGCAGATCAAAAACGAGCTCAAAAAAACTGTCCCATTAAAAAAAAAAGAATAAATCGACATCCGCCATTGCATCTGAATTATTAGAAGAGAATATTGACTTACTCTTCGAAGATAATAGTAATGGCTCTTTGGATGAAGAAATAAGTGAGCAAATTGAAATAGTTAGTATTAATAAAGAAATATCAACTATGGAAAAGTTTTTTGATTTTGAGGCATTTCAAAAAGATCAAAAAAAGCTTTTACTTATCAAAGAGACTGATCATGATAATCAGCTTGTAGAACAAATTAGTAATAAACAAAAAGAAAAGGAAGAATAGTTTATCGAAGATATTTTGCAAAATATGTAAATTTGTAATGTTAAATATGTACAGATATAATAAGTTCGCTTAAAAATTTTAATAAAAACTATACAGTATTTTGCTTAAAAAAATTTTTTTCGGAAATCGGCATATTATTGGCTGATTGTCATATGATATAAAAGGGCATGCCCCAAGAGCATGCCTCAGTACAAGGTATGCTCCCCGAGGCATGCCTAATTTTTTACTTGTGCCTGAACCCTACCTATAACTGATAATATAAACGGGCTGTTTAATTCATAAATTGAAAGTATATAGTAATAATATGTTGCTTGTAAATATTTTTGTAAAGTTATTCTTGTAAAGGTTCGTTAATATTACTTGTAAATTAATTTTTTTATAATTTTATTGGTTAGGGCAGTGTCATTAATCACCTGATTATTTTTTATCAGAGGCCTACCCCCCTTCCTCTTCCTCAATATATAAATAGTCAGATTCTTATATATAATTTCAACTTTTTTTACCTCCCTCCCCCCCTAAAAAATTACCTGATTTTTGTTACACTCCTTAATCTATTTTTAGATACCACAAAGATCATATTCAAATTTAGGTAACATATTTGAATTGTGAAAATCTGCCCTGATCCGCAAGTCAACTGATGCATGATTATAGTGTAATGTGATGCAAATTACTATGTAAATCACTTATAGATGTAATGCCACAATCACCCAAGAAAAAATATTTTTTTATTAAGTTAATGAGTCATGTTGACTAATTGAAAGCTGTAGAGCTTGTTGATATGCATCTAACGGTGGTTAGATAGGACCCCGAAATATACATAGATAGGTCAGGTTAATTATAGGGTTACTAAAAAAGGAAAGATCTTCAGAAAAAACTTCAAAAATAAGCAAAATAATTACTATAAATAGAAAAGATCTGCATAAAAACCCTCAAAATAAGCAAACTTATACCTGACCTATCTATGTATATTTCGGGGTCCTGGTTAGATTATCAAAATCAGCCTAGTAGATGCGGAGATATTGTCAAAAAACGATTGGGCAACTATTTAAAATTCTATATAAACAAACATTTGTTTACAGTCGCCTAATCGTTTTTTGAAGATAAGGGGGCTTCCAGAAATTACATAATATTTTTTTACTAATAAATTTCAAAATTTTACCCCACCCACTCACACCTGATACTCTATTAGCCAATCAAATTTTATATTATTTAAAATTTATTTATATGTTTCAATTTATGAAATTGATAATAACTATTGCTCTACCGGACCAATTTGGATGATTTAACTACCAAAATGTTTGTCTCATTGAGACGATTCTAACAAGCCCAAAATCATTAAAATATAATCACAGGATCCCAAGATTATTCAACTTTAGTGTATTTAATAGTGATTTTTTTAGAATTACTAAGTAAATTTCTTTAATATTGAATAACTTTTGATCCACCAGCCCGTTTTGGATGATTTAACTACCAAAATGTTCGTCTCAATGAGATGATTCTAACAAGCTCAAAATTGTTAAAATCTAATTACAGAATCACAAGATCATTCAACTTTTGTGTAATTTTAATAATAATTTTTTAGAGTTACTAAGTAAATTTCTTTAATATTAAATAACTTTTGATCCACTGGCCCATTTTGAATGATTTAACTGCCAAAATGTTCGTCTCAGTGAGACGATTCTAACAAGTTCAAAATCACTAAATTCTAAACACAAGAATACAAGAACAATAAAGATTTTAAAAATAGTTTAACAAAAAAAATATTTATCAATCTTGGAATCCTGTAATTGGAATTTAGCGATTTTGGGCTTGTTAGAATCGTCTCACTGAGACAAACATTTTGATAGTTAAATCATCCAAAACGGGCTGGTGGACCAAAAGTTATTCAATATTAAAGAAATTTACTTAATGATTCTAAAAATTACTATTAAAATTACACTAAAGTTGAACGATCTTGGAACCCTGTGATTAGATTTAACAATTTTGGGCTTGTTAGAATCGTCTCAATGAGACAAACATTTTGGTAGTTAAATCATCTGAATTGGTTTAGTAGAACAATAGTTATTAATAATTTTATAGTTTTATACTTTTGGTCAGAATTATAAAAATTTGACCAGAATTATAATTATAACCTAATATTTTCGGGACCCCACCCACCCACTAAACAATCACGTAATTTCTGGAAGCCCCTAACCCAGCATCTACTGGGCCAATTTTGATGATATTACTATCTTTAGATTCATTATAATGAGCTCTACAACTTTCAATTAGTTGATATACCTTATTAACTTAGTAAAAAAATATTTTTCCTTGGGTAATCGTGGCATTTCTACCTAAAAATAAATTATTATAGCAGAAATGCCACGATTACCCAAAGAAAAATATTTTACTAAGTTAATAAATCATGCCGATTAATTGAAAATTGTAGAGCTCATTATGATGAATCTAAAGCCGGTAATATCATCAAAATTGGCCAGTAGATACTGAGTTATCTTCAAAAAATAATTAGCCGACTGTAAACAAAAGTTTGTTTACATAGAATTTTATATAGTCACCCAATCATTTTTTGATGATATCTTCACATTTACTAGACCGATTTTGATGATCTAACCACCGTTAGATGTGTCTCGATGATCTCTACAACTTTTAATTAGTTGACATGACTCATTAACTTAGTAAAAAAATTATTTTTCCTTGGGTGATCGTGGCATTTCGTCTATAAGTGATTTAAATAGTAATTTGTATCACATTATACTATGATCGTGCATCAGTTGACTGGCGGATCATTGATTAATTATACAAAATAAATTTGATGCAAAAAAATATTCAATTATGCTCATAGCATAGTATTGCATAATTTTAAACACCCTAATTTGTAGATAGACAGATAATTTTGCTAATAACCTCTAGTACAGTGTTGGAAATTGGACATATCCAATTAAAATTTTTGATTGAACAGTTTTGAACATGTTCAAAACTATCTAAAACTATCCAAAACTGTTCAAATTTGTTCAAACTTGTTTAAAATTTTTTAAAATTAGTAAAATATATAATATTTATATTTTGTACTTAATTAATGGTCTGCCAGTCAACTGGTGCATAATCATAATATAATATAATGCAAATTACTATGTAAATCACTTATAAATGAAATGCCATGATTACCCAAAAAAAATATTTTTTACCAAGTTAATGAGTTATATTAACTAATTAAAAGTTGTAGAGCTCATCAAAATACATCTAACAGTGATCAGATTATTAAAATCAGTCCAATAAATGCAGAGATATGGGTGTGGTGTCTTAGAGAAGTTGTCAAAGTGTCATCCCAAAGCAGCAGGTCGACAGTTTGAATCCCACTATTGACGCTTTGAATAATAGGCCTGTGTTCGGTAACTAAGTGGCTCAGATTGGTTGGGTTGCAAAAACCTGTTACCTTGGTCTTACTATCTTGAATGGGAGCTATAGTGCAATGGTTATTGTTATACCGCAAAATCCAAGAAACTGGAGAAATGGAAACCCGTTTGGCAAGTCCTGAGTTAGGAGATAATAGTGAAGATCTAAAATAGCACTACCAAAAAGAAGCTGGGTGGCTAGAATTGGAATAAACCTAATAAGGGCAGGCAGCTTTGTCGCTAAATCCAAATTACTGAAGTGGAATGGAACACAAGAAGGTTATTTGGTAGGCATTCGGTACGAGGGTAAAGTAGCCCTAAGGCTTTCGATATATATAGAGTTGGGGCTCCACAAGATCTGCATATGTCAGTACGTCAGGTAGTATAGGAGAAGCAGGGACCAGATGGTTTAAATAGACAATTCCCATAGTTGGGTTGTAAGTATGGCAGTTAGTAGGATTCCTCAAATTCAAATCAAATCAAAATTTGAATTTGATCAAATCAAATTGATCCTGATTTGAATTTGATTTGATTCAAATATTTGAATTTGAATTTGATTTGAATTTGAATTTTTAATAGTAATTTTCAAATCAAATCAAATATTTGTTAAATCAAATCAAATTTGGCCATATTTGAATTTGATCAAATCAAATATAGTCAAATTTGAATTTGAATTTGATCAAATATTTGATTCAAATATTTGAAGATCAAATCAAATTGCGGAACCCTAGCAGTTAGTGTAGAACCTTCGGGTGGACTACTTAAATTAGGCACCAAAAGTGCACATGTGGCTAGTTGTATCCTCATCTTTGTAACAAATATTACGTCCCTATAAATTTTAATAAAAATCAAGGCCAAAGCACCTGGCATCTAAAGCTTAAAAAAAATGCAGAGATATCATTAAAACATAATTGGGAGACTATGTAAGATCTATATAAACAAATATTTGTTTATATAAAATTTTATATAGTCACTAAATTGTTTTTTAATGATAACTCAGTATCTACTAGGCCAATTTTAATGATCTTACTTTCTTTAGAATTATTATAATAAGCTTTACAATTTTTAATTAATCAGTATTATTTATTAACTTAGTAAAAAAATATTTTTCCTTAGATAATTGTGGTATTTCTGCCATAATAATCTATATTAGGGAGCTTCCAGAAATCAGCTGATTTCTGGGTGGGTGGGTGGGTCAGCTGAAGTATCAGATGTAATTCCAGCCAAAATTTCATAATTCCGGCCAAAATTGCAAAATTATTTTTGACCAATATTATAGATTTATTAATAATATTTGATAATTAATGTTACGGATTATCGTGAAATCGGATTATCGTGAAATTTGGATTATTTTATACACGATTTTTAGAAATTTTTTGGACCTTTTTTGTCAGCTTTTTTTTTATAATTAAATTAGAATTTAGGGTTAGGGTTATTAATGAAAGTGTATAGATGGATTTTAGTAGGGCTTATATTTTCAAGTTGAAGTCCCAAATTTCACAATAATCCGATTTCACGATAATCTGCGACAATTAATAACTTTTGATCTACTGGACAAAATTTGATGATTCAACTACCAAAATAATCCTTTCAATGAGAGGGTTTTAGTAAGCCCAAAATTGTTAAAATCCAATCACAGGATCCTGTGATTAGAATAAATTTGTGTTACTATCCCTTAAACCGTCTAGCAGGCAAATTTGCCCGCTAAAATTATTTTTAAAAAGTTTTTTTGAGTTTTCTTAAAATTTTTTTAAGATTGACCGCCCCTATTTATTGAATAAAATTAAAGATATTCCTTTTATAAATAATATATTTAATTTTTATTATTCTATCTTTAATTTTGATCAAAATATTATATTTTTTACAAAACTTATTTTTTAATTTTACTATTAAAATTTTAAAAAGTTTCTTAAAATTTTATGTTCTCGAAGAGAAATTTTATAGGTTCTACTAAGTAAAGTCTAAATTTTGCTTAATAAATTATTAAAGTTAAAATAATAAAAGTAGTGTAATTTTAAATTGTCTACAACTTTGGATTAAGGTAATAGGGGTTAAATCTTAAATTTTTATTAAGTAAAACTAAAAAAAAAGAAAAGAATTTTTAAAATTAAAATTTTTTTAAAAAATTATAAAATTTTTTTTTAAGCAACCTCAAATTTTTTATAAATATTAAGTAAATAAAATAAAGTTTTAAATAGTATATAATCATAGTTTTTATTTAAAAAAAAAATTATAAAATATTTTTATTTTTAAAAAAAATAGATCAGACATGAATTTATAAAATTTAAGCAGGCAAATTTGTCTGCTAAACCTGGACAGTTTAAGGGATAAAGTTCTATAATTTATTAAATAATTATAACCCATTTATAGCAACACAAATTTATTTCAAGAATTACATACTCCCCTTAATACATGTCCACCTATTGGACAAGCAATTAGAAAAATAGATATATGGTCTACTTTTAAAGCCAAATTTAGCACTTCTACTAACTATATTTTAACTATACAAATCTAGGTGAGTCTTGACCACTCTAATAGGTTTAGGTCGCAGATAAAATAGTCTGAGCTTCAATTCTTGCATATAGTTTATTAAATTTTATTCAAAGTAATTTATATAAAGTACAGCTAGTTTCACAGAAGCTGCTGGTTAAATTATTAATAAAGATAAAAGCAGGACCTCACCTTAATACCAAAAAAAAACAAATTTATTTCGATCTTAGGATCCTATAATTGGATTTTAACAATTTTGGGCTTGTTAGAATCCTCTCATTGAGAGGATTATTTTGGTAATAAAATTAAATTGGCCCAGTAGATCAGAAGTTATTAACAATTAAAAATTAATTTGTAATTGTTAATAACTTCTAATCTACTAGGCCAATTTTGATGATTTTATTACCAAAATGATTCTCTTAATAAGAGGATTCTAACAAGCCCAAAATTCAATCACAGGATCCTGTGATCGAAATAAATTTGTGTTGCTATAAATTGGGTTATAATTATTTAATAAAATATATAACTTTTATAGCAACACAAATCTATTCTGATCACAGGATCCTGTGATTGGATTTTAACAATTTTGGGCTTGTTAGAATCCTTCTATTGTAAGAATCATTTTGGTAGTAAAATTATTAAAATTGGCCCAGTAGATCAGAAGTTATTAACAATTAAAAATTAATTTTTAATTGTTAATAACTTCTGATCTACTGGGTCAATTTTGGTGATTTTACTGCCAAAATGATCTTCTCAATGAGAAGATTCTAATAAGTCTAAAATCTTTAAAACCCAATCACAGGATCCTAAGATCGAAATAAATTTGTATTACTATAAATAGGTTATAATTATTTAATAAATTATAGAACTTTTATAGTAACACAAATCTATTCCAATCACAGGATCCTGTCATTGGATTTTAACGATTTTGGGCTTGCTAGAATCCTCTCATTGAGAGGATCATTTTGGTATTAAATCATCAAATTTGGTCCAGTAGATCAAAAGTTATTTACTATTAAATATTATATTTAACTTTTTAATAATCGTAAAATATGATTGGCTAATTGGGGTATCAGGTGTGGGTGGGTGGGGTAGGGGTGAGATGGGCTCATAGTATACATATTGGCAAAATCCCAAATTTTATAGTTTGGAATTTGTCCGCGCCCAAATCCCAAATATATCCCAAATTAATTTTTCAAAAACTTTATTAATAATCTTTGTTTAAACAAATAGTAGATATTCTTATTGTTATAGATAACATATTTGCAAAATTTTAGGCCTACTTTTTTGATTTAATTTTTTACAAATAGCAATTGTTTTTTTTGAATTTGGGATTTGTCCGTGTTTTGCCAGCAAGTATAGATGCCATACCTGCAACNCTTTATTAATAATCTTTGTTTAAACAAATAGTAGATATTCTTATTGTTATAGATAACATATTTGCAAAATTTTAGGCCTACTTTTTTGATTTAATCTTTTACAAATAGCAATTGTTTTTTTGAATTTGGGATTTGTCCGTGTTTTGCTAGCAAGTATAGCTCATAGTAAACAAAAATCAGCTGATTTCTGAAAGCTCCCTTATAGATAGAAATGCTACAATCACCCAAGAAAAATATTTTTTTATTAAGTTAATGAATTATGCCAATTAATTAAAAGTTGTAGAGCTTATTATAGTAAATCTAAAAAAAGGCAAAATCATCAAAATTGGTCTAGTAGATGCTGAGTTATTATCAAAAAATGATTGGGCAACTATATAAGATTTTATATAAACAAATATTTGTTTTTACATAGTTATCCAATCATTTTTTGACAACATTTACATATTTACTAAACTGATTTTAATAATCTAACCACTATTAGATATATCTCAACAAGCTCTACAACTTTCAATTAATCGATATAACTTATTAACTTAGTAAAAAATATTTTTTTAGGTAATCATAGCATTTTGTCTATAAGTAATTTATATATTATAGTAATTTGTATTATGTTACACTATAATCATATACCAGTTGACTAGCAGATCATCAATTAAATAAAATAAAGATTAATCTAAGTTTTATATTTATATATTATAAAAATATTAGTTACTATATATAGGGCATTATTAATCAAACTATATTATAATAAGATTAAAAAAAATTAATAGTATTACTAAGTATTATTGGTTAAAATAATTATCAGTTATATATATTAATGCCTAATATAATTATTATACTAAGATTTTACAAATAATTTATAGATAAAGTCAATAAAAATAACCCATTATAAAAATATTAAATATTATATTAAAAGGTAATATTGAAATAATACCTAAAATGTTGTTAAAATTTTTATCCCTTAAACTGTAATCCAGGCAAATTTGCCTGGATTTTTTTAGAAATATTACATTTATTAAATAAAATAAAAATTTATTAAGTATACTTTATTTATAGAATATTTTCTTTAAAAGATATTTTATAAACTTTATTATAAAAATTTTTTAAAATTATTAATAAACTTTAAAGCAATAAAGTTTAAAGTTTTTATTTTAAAATTTTTACTATAAAATTTTTCTTTAGGTTTTCTTAAATTTTATATGTTCCCGTCTATAAAAAAATTTTCACTTCTAATACAAGTCCTAATTTTTACAAGTAAATCACAAAGTTGCAATAATAAAAGTTGTAATCCTTTTTATAAACTATATCATTCTATTAAATCAGGAAGCTAGAGCTAATATTAATAGAGTTCGCCAAAAAAAAGTAGATAATTTTTTTGGATAAAAATTTTTTAAAATATTTCTATTTTTAGCTTATTAGCAACTTAAACTTTTTTTCTTATAAGATAAAATTAAATACTACTATAATATAATCCTTTTATTTTCAAATATTATCAAAAAAAAATTTAATTAAATATCTTAAATTTTAAAAAATATAGATTATAAGCATATTTATAGCAATTTTCCAGCCAAATTTGCCTGGATTTGCTTACAGTTTAAGGGATAGAATTAAGCTTATTATAGGGCAAAATTTTAAACTACACTTTTTTCTTGGATATTATTTAAACAAATAGTATAATTATATTAGAAAATATTTGATTAGCTAATAAAAATTATTATATATAAAATAGTTGTCCAAAACTAATTAAATTTAGTTTTGGTTTTGGACAAGTTTGGAACAGGTTTTGAACACTATATTCAAAGACCAAAATTGTTCAATTTTCCAATACTGCTTTAGTAGATATCAATCACATAATCTACAAATTATCAAAAATATAAGTTCTCTGCTATGCTCTGAACAATAAAAGTTTCATACAAATCAAATTACTTTTATTAGCTGTTTTTTATTTTATATATTTAAAAACAGAGTTGGCAATAAACTATGTTCATTAAAAATAAATTTAATAATAGATCTAAAACCAATACTATAATTTATTAATCTATTGGTCTATTGGTCCAATAGTTTATTTTAACAAAAATTTTTTTATATTAAAAAATATAAAATATTAAAGTTCAAAGCATAATACTGTAGTATATAGTTACTCAGAAAAGTTTTAATAATAATTTTTTATGGAATTATCTGCTATATTAGGCTATTTTATAATTATACTGCTCTTATTTATATATAATTTCTGATAAGTCAACTAAATAAAAATCTAGTTTCAAATAAACACTTAGAAACAACAAGAAATTTCTAAAAATATAGTCTTTATAACTATTTTGGTATAGTACTTAAAATATAAAAATACAATTTTCTATTTTTTGCAAATTCACAAACTAGTATAGCAGATCATATTTGGGCACTGTTTGGCAGTTCAAACTTTTGTAAATAGTAAGCTATGTCTAACCAATTATGTTTTTTTTTATTATTATAAATTGAAAAAATTTTGCCTTTATAAATATAATACTTTGCTAAATATATTTTTGTTTTGTTTATAAAATTATTAGTATTATTAAATATATATATATATATATATATTTTAGTATTAAGATATCTACTTTAAAGCTTAAGCTTTATTTAGAATCATAGGTTTTTTTATATAAAGGTCTATGAGGTCTTGACCAAATTTAATAAAAATTTTTTTATTTTAATTCTACAAATCTGTAGAATTCAAATAAAAAATTTTTATTAAATTTGGACAAAAACTTATAGAGATTAGAGATTAAGCCCAAATAAGGCTTACTTGAGTAACCTATATTCCTTAACCAGGTTATAAATATGCCAACTGGATAACCTGGATAGAAAGATACATCATATGAGAATCACACAGTGGATGGATATTATAAGAAATTTATGTTTCACAAATGTTATTCTAATGCTATAATATACTGCTTATTAATCTCTTTAATAATACTTTATGGGTTAACAATGGGGCATAGCTAGTGCTACAAAGTAGACAGTCAGAAGTTAAAAAATTATTATTTTTTTTTGAAAATATAGTTTTTTGGTTTGGATGATTGTTACTCTGTGTCTCTATATTTGCTTATACCAATTCTGATTTAAATATTGTCTATAACCATATAAAAGGCTAATTGTTATATAATCATAAATGGATTAAACAGGTTAACTGAGTAACCAGATCTTTTGAGATTAACTGGATCATTACCTGGGTAAGAGTTTAATAAACAGACAGGTAACCCAGAATTAAATTTTATACTGGGCTTAATCTCTAATAGAGATATCTTTGATAAAATTTTTTATTTTCAAAAAGATATATAACAAAGAAGCTATACTAAAATTGTTTATAGAAACTTTCATCAAATGAGTTCTTAACCAAATTTAATAAAATTTTTTATTTTAATTTTACAAATCCATAGAATTCAAATAAAGAAATTTTTATTGAATTTGGTTATAAACTTGTAAAAATAATATTAAATTAATTTAAGTTTTTAAAAGTTAAAATATTTAAGTAACAAAATTGAGATAATGTACATGTACCATAGTATGAATAGTATTCTCTAAAATTATTAAAACTACTATTTACTTAACATTTTACTAATTGATTATAACTTCTTGTACTAACTTGTTCAGCTTTAAAAAATATATCAAATTAGCATATTTTATTCTACTTTTTTTAAAATTTAATAGATAGGATTTAGGCCTAAAGATTACCAGTAGTACAGTTAGAAGAATAGGTTAAAAATCTAGAAAAATATATATATAAATAATTTTTGTATACAAAAATCTGATCAATACTATAGTTTAGTTTGGCAGAATTTTTTTTAATATTAATAATAAACTTGTTTAAAAAAAACCTTTGTAACTGCTATTTTTTGTTGCTTCAAATGTACTACGTGTAGTATACTATAAATGCTAAATTTTTTATAAATTTTTTTAATAGAATTAGTAAATTTAAATTTAAATTATATAAAAAATGTTTATAGCTTACTATATTAAAAGTTTTATTATTAGTTATATTGTAAAAAATATAATTTCTACTATAAAGGTTTGTAAGCTATTAGTTGAAAATCATTACTATTTTAGTATTTCATATAGGTTCATTAGTTTTTTAACCATAATTTAAAAAAAATTTTATTAAATAAATTTTGTTTAAATTTATTAGAAGTTGTTAAAAACTAGCTTTTAATTCTAATTTATAAAATTTATCAACATTTAAGCTAATATATTAAGAGTAATATNTTCTACACTAGTTGCCATACCTACAACCCAACTAGGGGATTGCCTATTTAAACCCTCTGGTCCAAGCTTCGCATGTCAATTCTACTTGTGATCACCGGTACAGCCCTTCAATACATTAGTCAGTCGAGATCCAAGTTTACTAAAATGCATCTATGGTGTTGAATACTATAAGTACTATTTCTCAAAAATGTACTAAGTAAATAGAATCGGGTACTCTATATAAAAATGTTCAGAACCTCTAAAAACCTTATGAAAATAAAATTGGAACCTTATATATAATTTATATTATAGTATATATAACACCTCTTTATCCTAAAAATGCACTCTAACACTAATTTTATTAGTAAAAATTATATATGGCATTCAACACTATAGGTGCATTTTATTATTGTATAGCCAATATTATTATATAATAAATAACTATATATATAATAATATTATTACATGTAATAATATTATTACATGTAATATAATAATATTATTACATGTAATAATATTATTACATGTAATAATATTATTATATGTAATAATATTATTACATTATTACATGTAAAAAAAAAAAAAAAAAAAAAAAAAAAAAAAAAATTATATCATAAATTCTGGATATAAAATAAACTTTAACATATCACATGAATAGTGATAGGTGTTATGTAATACTGTAATATTAAAAGTTTAGGTTATATAATTAATTTGTTGACATATTTTATATTGCTTATGTTGGTTGTCCTAAAGTGAAAAATAGTGAAAATTAGCCAATCAGCAATCAGTATTATTCTAATAAGACCGGACTGAGTATTACCTAGGCAGATCTTTGTATGGGTCCAAACCCGTATCTATTCTGATAAATTAAGGGTCCAAACTCAGTCCGTTCAACAGACTGAACTAGACCCGGACCGGACCCAGATCTTTTGCAGAATACTATGTTTAATTAGAGCAAAAGTTAAAATCAATTAGTAAATTTTCGAGAATCATAAAATATTATATTATTTGAAATTATACTAATTGATTATATCTACTTGTACTAAATAACAGATAACTTGTTTAGCAGTTTTTTGGTCCCATAGCTTATTGGTTAAGTTCTAAACCACTATATACAAGATTGATAGTTCAAGTTAGTCTAAAAACAAATGCTTTTGTAACCAAAAAATAGAACTATAATTGAATTAAAGTTCTATGAAAGTCTATATAAAGTACAAATCTAAATTAGAAATTTCCAGAAAAAGATTGCACTATAGAAAAAAGGCATTATATATAACAGTAGATATTACAGAATGTTCTATTATATAAAGATTGCATGTCTAAGTTCTGAGCTAAGACTGTCTTAGGCTATACATGGTAATGAAATTATTTTGGGTTTTGGACCCAAAATTAAATTTTTTTTCTGAAATTGTTTTTAATCTATTTTATTTAAAACCTGAAATATTTTAATTTTTTTTTTGAATAGATGAAATTATAAAAAAAATAAATATTTATTTTATTTGCTCTTCCTTATAAAAAATTTTAATTTATTTTGAAAACCTGAAATAAGCATTTTCAAAAATAAATTTTGATGCCATATACGTCTTAGGCAATACCAATATTCTAGCAGTCTGGATATTTGTTTAAAAAAGTAACTGGACAATAAGAAAACTAGAGTAGTGAAAAAAGCAGTAAAATATAATAAAACCTGTAGTAAAGAATTGTTCTAACCAAATAAGAAACACCTGGCACATGTAAAGACTAATACCAAGGTTGGCTTGTATATAGAAAATATATAATAACCCAAAAATGGTATTTGATGATACACTGGGCTAGTAGTATAGTAATATACACAAAAGGTACTAAGGGCATACTAATATTAAACACCAATCAATTCAGATAAAAACTGGAAGTAGTATCATTAATTCAGTTTCAAGTAAATTCAATTTAGCTTTATTTGAACCAAGCCAGGCTTATTTGACTAAATTAGTTCTATTTGGATCTATCTTAGATTTATTTGAATTTAAATCAAATTTATTTAATCTTATTTAGGTTTATTCAATCTGATTCAAATTCATTTGAACCCAATAAAATTCTGAATCAGATTTATTTGAACCCAAATCAGGTTCTAAATCAGGTTATATAAACCCAAATCAAATATACTTAAACTTATGCCAGGTTTATTTGAACCAAACTGGGCTTATTTGAACGCAAACCAGATTTATTTGAACCCAAGTAGGGTTTATTTAAACCTAAGTTGGCTTACTTGAATCCAAATTGGGTTTATTTGAACCCAAGTCAGATTTATTTGAACCCAAGTCAGGTTTATTTGAACCCAAGTCAGGTTCACTTGAACCTAAGTTGGCCCAAGTCAGATTCATTTGAACTCAAAGTCAGGTTTATTTGAACCCAAGTTGGGCCAACTTGGGTATATTTGAACCCAAGCCAGGTTCATTTGAACCTAATTTGGTTTCATTCGAACCCAAGCTAGGCTTATTTAAACTTAAGCTGGGTTTATTTGAACTCAATTCAGATTCATTTGCACACAATTTAGGTTTAATAACCCCAATTCAGGTTCATTTGAACCTAATTTTGAGTTTATTAGAACCTAATTTAGGTTTACTTGAATTAATTTGGGTTTATTTGAACCAATTTGAACTCATTTAACATATTCTGTATTCATTTACTTGAAAACTAAATAAAACTAAAAGACTAAAAAAAAAAAAATTAAAATCTTGATTCCCAGAAATGCTTGGACCCTGAGAGCTAATATAAACTAAAAAACTATTAAATTTTAATAATTAGGTTAAAGAACAATAAGAACCTTATTCTCTGAGCAATACTCGGCTTAAGAGCTAAATGAAACTAAAAACTACTAAATTTTAATAACTAAGATATTCCCGGGACAACTCCCGGGCTTAAGAGCTAGTCTAATTAGATTACGCGATGTAATTTTAAGGCATGCCTTAATAACTTCAAATAACATACCAGGTTCCCTAACTATAATGAATCATTTAGGGCAAGAAATGTAAAAATCATCTGATAAGAGTCTAAATCGGTAATATAATAATAATCGTATCTGCTTATGCTGAGATTAACCTTTGAAATATTTTAGAATTCTTTTTTGTTAGTTTTTTTTAGTTAAAATTTAGGATTAGTATTATTAAAGTATAATAGATTCTAATACGTAGAGATCCTAGATTTCAGAATATTACAATAATTTATAATTTCCTTTTGTTCATTTTTAGCTATCATTAATATCATTGAGCAACTTGGTCGTAACATAATAGTTTTCTCTTGACATCACTCAAAATTTTTCCAGTTGCTCCAGAATTAATTAAGAACATATGTTTATCCCGCACTTTGGTCTTTGACATTATTGGATCAAAATTGGACTTACTATATACATATGTAATTTTATTGAAAATTACTAATCATTCCTGTGACTCGGCACAGCGCAACGTTTCACAACATTTAGATATATTTAGTACAATACAGAAATAGAGGGCTAAAAAATTCATAATCCCCTCAATGATGAATGCACCGAACGAAATTTTTTTAGAAATTTTTAATAACCTTCGAGCTTCTCATAGGAGTTTATTTTCATGTCTTCTTGTAAACCGTCGATGGTGTATAAATATTGTACCAATATTATGGAGTGAGCCAAGATATTATGATAGAAGACTTATAAGAACGTGCCTTTTATCATTAAACGCAGAAGAACAAGCTCTATTCATTCCATTTAAAATCACACTTCCAAATGAACCGAAACCATTATTTGAATACACAAGTTACATTACGTCTATTAACTATTATTTAAATGATGGGATCAAAAATTGGCTTAAATATGAAGGATGTAAAGCGCCAGAAGATGCGGTTAAATATTCATTAATAGCAATGTTTCTAAGAACCAGTAAGAAACTTAAATATTTAA
This sequence comes from Gigaspora rosea, assembly GCA_003550325.1. Taxonomy (NCBI): domain Eukaryota; kingdom Fungi; phylum Glomeromycota; class Glomeromycetes; order Diversisporales; family Gigasporaceae; genus Gigaspora; species Gigaspora rosea. The sequence goes on from QKWP01000612.1 coordinate 136,420, forward strand.
CCACTTTCAATTATGATGATATAGCAGAGTTATTAGTAGATGTCCTTTATAAAAACACAGCAATTATCACATTAAATCTTAATGGTAATCAACTTGATAAAGCTAAAGCATTAGCAAAGGCTCTTTGTAAAAACACTACGCTGACTTCTTTAAGTCTTGACAAAGATCAACTCAGTTATGAAGGAGGAAAAGCTTTTGCAAAAGTTCTTTGTAAAAATAATACTTTAACGTCCTTAAATCTTTATAATGATCAACTTGGTTCAGAAGGAGGAAAAGTATTAGCGGATGCACTTTGCAAAAATAATACATTAACTTTTTTAAATCTTGGAGAGAATCAACTTGGTTCCGAATGTGGTGAAGCATTAGCGAATGCACTTTGTAAAAATAGTACATTAACGTCTTTAATTCTTCATCATAATCAACTTGGTTCAAAAGGTGGAAAAGCATTAGCCAAGGCTCTTTGTGAGAATAATACTTTGAAATCATTAAATCTTAATAGTAATCAACTTGGGCCTGAAGGGGTAAAAGAGTTAGCCAAAGCACTATGTGCAAATAATACTTTAACGTCATTAAATCTTAATAATAATCAATTTGGACCTGAAGGAATAAAGGCGTTAGCTGAAGCACTTTGTGTAAGCAATAGCTTAATTTCTTTAGATCTTAATAATAATCAACTTGGACCCGAAGGAGGAAAAGCATTAGCCGAAGCACTTTGTATAAACACTTCTCTGACTTCTTTAACTCTTTATAATAACCAACTTGGTTCCGAAGGAGGAAAACACTTAGCAGAGGCTCTTTATAAAAATAACACTTTAACTTCTTTAGATCTTAGTAATAATCAACTTGGCTCTGAAGGAGGAAAAGAAATTGCAAATGCACTTTGCAAAAACACTGCTTTAACTTCTTTAGATCTTAGTAATAATCAACTTTGTTTTGAAGAAGGAAATGCATTGGTTGAGGCTCTTTGTAAAAACACTACTTTAATCACTTTGAAACTTTATGATAATCGATTTAGTTTTGAAGAGGTGGAAATTTTCAAGCAAATACTTCATGCGAACACCACTCTACCTTACTTGTATATTTAAATAATTTTATATAAGGGAAGGGTCGTATATACTTTCTCACCTGAATATAAAGACAATTAAATTCTTTACTCCTTCCATACTATTAGTTGGTACCTTTAATCAAAAATTACATGTATTGATTATATATTCATTGTAATATATTAATTAGAAGCAATATATATAAGCTCTAATTAAACAAATTACTAATGCTTACTAGACAAGAAAAGTTTGTAACATGAATAATTCAATATTCATTTAAAGAATGAATGAAAATATTGTTGTATGAAATGTATATTAGAATAGAATTTAATAAAATTTTTGATAACCAAAACATAAAAAAATTTTCCAAATGAAAATGTACGATGCGACAACAATATGCTCCAAGATAATATGCTAGTGCCATAATTGACCACTATTAACGTTGTTGTAACATTTGACGAAGGCCGTAACATTTGGCATCTTGAATGATCTCTATTGTTCATGACTTTATAATATGTATTAATATACACATAATTACGTTTATGCTTCTCTTTTTAAAAAAATGGAAAAGGTTTAACAAACATAAAGCTCTGTTATAGAGATACTTAACCCTGGATTATTAGCAATAGCAGTCGTAGAAAGAGATCACTGGTTGGAACATTATGTGAAATCCGCCATATAGTTAGTAATTTAATAATAAAATTGATAGATTAAAATTATTTTTAATATAAATATTTTATTATACTTCGTATTTGCTCCATTAAATTAGTGAATTCGGTATAAATGTATCCGTTATATCAGTAGTTGACTGTAGAAATACGCATTAATCACAATTTGCAGCAATAAAATACGAAAATAAAGCTGTTTTTTTTTTTTTAATATTTATATCGTTATAACAAAATTTGCATTAGATCAAACATTTAATTTCAGGCGTTTAAATTCAAATTTTTTACTAAACGTGAATGAAATCAAATGACTCAAACCAACCGATATGTAACCCAGTATCCAGTAATACCATCACAAATCCAAACTGTTCTCCGGGAAGTTGCAATGAAGCATTTAATAGCAAAGAAAGTTATGCCATATAAACTCGAAATAACGCCCAGGTCGTTATAACCGGGGTTAAATCGACGCCCAAAAATTTTTCAGATCGTGTGACTTTTTTATTGATACGTAAGTGATTAAGTAAGTGACCCCGGGTCTTGTATATGACCTTTTACGGTAACAATAACGATAAATATAATAAATAAAATTAATGTATATCACATGATCTGAGGTGGTGGTTTAAACCCGGTTGGGCGTTATGGGGCGTTATTTTGAGTTTATACGGTATGCAGCCTGATGACTAAACAAGTCTGTTTGCTCGCACGTTCAAATGATATATTATTGACCTACTCTCCATCTGTATTAAATTATTCGGAAAGTAAATCTTAAAAAGTTTTTTGGTAGATCATCTGATTGGTGCATATTGTCAAGTAGACTTAATTGTTATGCAGCTCGTCCATCTCTCTATACAAATAACAATTAACACTAACGCCCTTAAACAAATCTTAAAATTGTGAAACATTATTTGCCACTTCTGACTTTTGAATTGCTTTTTTTTGAGCTGAAAAAATGGCTAAAAAGGCAATCAAATGCATCATGAATTGGAAAACTTATTAGCAATATTAATAGTTCTACTATAGATTGCCGATTTCTAGATTTTTCTATTTTTAAAATTTTTGGTCGGATTTTTTGACAGGGATTTGATTCATAAACAAGGCCCACTTTTTTTAAGACATATTATACAACCTTTCTAACCCTACAAAATAGTGGACCTTTTTTTATGAATCAAAGAAAATGGACTCCGTAAATCAAAAAGGATGAAATTACGATTTTTTATTTTTTGTCATCAGATTATTTGATCCTTGCAATAATCATATTTTATGCCTATCTATTGACCAATAGTCAGTGTATGCTTTAACGCTTTTGATTGGTTATGCAAAATGTGATCAGAATATTATGACTAATCGATAAAGTTATGATCAGGAATATCATCGCAACTAGAGCTTTTGACCCGGATCAGAAAGTAGTGAGTCAGATATTTATCCGGGTCATGACCCGGGTCAACGGGTCAGATTCGAGATAGGAAGTCCCGAGTGCCCTGAGTTTGTAGATCGTTACAATACGTTTTACAGTACTTTTTTCGGAAGCTCAGGTAGATTATCTAAATAACTTGGTTTTCGTATCGTACTATAATAATATCAGTTAAATTCTAAACTCGACCTTCATGTTATATTTACTTACCGAAGTTACAAGTAAATTATAATCACTACGTTTACAAAATTTTTTGTGTTGAGCAAAAAAAAAACGTAAAAAAAGTTTTAATAACGTTAATGTATGGAAGAAATTAGTTCGTATAGTTTTTTTATTTTACATTTTGCATAGATATCCTTTAATAATTGAAAGTATATGAATAGTGTTAATTAACTATGCGATTTATTAATAATATTATTGTAGGTGCTTTTATAATATGATAAGAAGTTAAGTTTATAGATAAGATGTATTAAAGCTCAGAGGTTTCTTATTAGAAAGATAGTTGTGTAAGATAGTACATATACAGTATAAGGTATTAGAATTTGAATAGATGTAGGATTAGACGTAGAATTAGACGTAGAATTAAACATATATAGATTATTAAGATTTTGTAAATTAAATGCTATGAATAATTTAACTAAGCTTAACACCGGGTTAATTATAAATTTTAAATCCTTAATTATATTGTAAATTTTTATGTACTGATATTTTAAATTAAAATGAGAATTAATATTAAAAATAGAGTTAGATATAGGATTAGGGTAGGGTCAAGACTAAAATAAGGTTTTTTTTTTTATAGTGCCGAACATTCTTACCCAGTGCACCAAATATAGCCGTTTTGAGTTATGGTTATGTTAACCAGGGGGCAAATTAGCAACACTCAATAATTCCAATTTAAATTATTAATACTGTAATAAATACGTGCTTGCTTATCTAACAGTAACGACCTAGAGGTCTTACTACAGTTGTTAGGCGAAACCTAGAGGTTTCGCCATTGGCGAAAGGCGAAACCTAGTTTCGACTTTCGCCAAAAAAAATTTTAAAAGACGAAATGGCGAAACTGGCGTAAGGTGGCGAAACCGGCAAAAGGTGGCGAAACTGGCGAAAGGTTGCGAAACTGGCGAAAGGTGGCAAGCTATCAAAGGTAACGAACTAAAGAAAGGTAATAAAGTGACAAAAGGCAGTGAAACTACCGTAAAGTGCTATGTGGTAGATCCCTCTATGAGATCTACACTGTAAGCATTTATATTCGGGTTAGAGATTGGCAAAGTTATTTACGTCAAATAATTCCTTAGTATGTTATTAGTTGTAAATATATTTTTTAGACAACTTTTACGTAATAAGGTAATAAGTAAATTACCTTGCTCATCTCTAATCCGAGCATAATTTATTTGCATGGGAAATCCAAAAAAAGGAAATCCAATTTAGTAAATAAATTAAGTGCGTGAGATAAAAGATTAGGGTTAGAGCCTTAAGGTTAGAGACTATTTGCTTATATTGGTGCTACTATATAAAACTTCATTTCCGTCATTTTTAATTTGTGCACCAAGATCAATTTAAACATTAGTTTTTGTATATTTTCGCTTTTTTTCTTCTTTTACGCGTTTGTCAGGCTGATCCGGTATAGTCAAAGTTACACTCTCCGATTGGCTATTTCTAATCCAGGAGTTTGTTTTACCCGCGCAAATAAGTGAATGAGGATACAATCCTAGAAAAGTTCAATGCATAGTATCCCATACCTTGGAAAATACCAGGTACGGTCATCCTTTACACTGTTCGTTTTCACAAACTACCTAAACATGCTAACTAACGCGTTCAAAAAGATCTAATCTCAGGGGTTTAATTTGATTAGTGTGCCTAAATTGGTAACTTCAAGCAAATGACAACATCAAGGAAAATCAAATATTAACTTCAACTACGATATATATAAATTAAATAATAAATATTCATGAAAATTACTGCCGTATGGTCGCAAAATAACGGCAGAAGCGTTATTTCGAATTTCGGCCCGAATTAAGCTTAATTTTGGCCAAATTTTGAAATAACGCTCCTGCGCGTTATTTGCGACTATACGGTATCTAATAAACTATTTATATGTAACACTACTAAAGCTTCTATATAATTTAAATCCAATACTAATAATTTGTTTGTTATCAAATAGCTTCTTCCAGCATATACGTAATTCTACTTTTTATTTTTAACAATCTGAATTTTACTATATTTGACCAATTAAAAGTTAATAATATAACAATTATTTCCCAACATTTAATGTTAACTCTAAGATTAATAATAATATTATTAATAAGCTACTTACTATGCATGATATTTAAAGTTTTAAAAACAAAATTGTAAAAAAATCTTAACGACTTAATAATAAATATTGTTTAATTAATTGAATAAAAAATCTTAAACTTTTTATATAAGAGTCACATGCAGTGCTCAATAGCCATACGCCACTTCCAATTTTGGCTTATGTTGTTTCTTTATGTTTGCTTAATAACTACATGCAAATATTTTCATTCACAAACATGGCTTAGGTACGTATGCATATTTCTTTAAATAAGTCATATGCCACATGCAAATATTTCATTCTCCAACATGGCTTAGGTACACTTCTTTATATGAGCAATACTATGCATACATCAATATTTTCATTCGCTAACATGGTTCAGCCCTTTCCCTTAGAGAATTTAAACTTTGCTGAGAGCTTTGAACTTCGCCAGGGGTTTCGCCGGCGTTTCACCTTTCGCCAGGGGTTTCGCCTTTCGCCAGGGGTTTCGCCTTTCGCCAGGGGTTTCGCCTTTCGCCAGAATTTCGCCACTTTCGTCTTTCGCCGGGTTTAGGTTTCGCCTTTCGTCATTTGCACAAACAGTTTCGCCTAACAACTGTAGGTCTTACCCGGGTTGGGTTGACCAGTACGGGTCAGTAAATATGGCGGGTTATACGGGTCACTGATCAAAATTGAGCTGACCCGGGTCAGATCGATATTAAAAAAAAAATGTTGCCAAAAAAAAAAGATTTTGGCTAGAGTTAGAGCCTAGATATATTTTTACGATCCAGATATTATCAAAAACAAAATAATAATTCGGATTAATTCATTTAGATCCGGATACTACCGGTATTTATCATCTGAGTATAATTTACAGCCCGGATTTAACTTTATGAAAAATTTTAAAACGTCTTAGCATTACATATTTTTTTAGTTTAAAAAATTCCACTTTCAGATTTCCACTCGACCAATAAAATGTTAAAGATTGATACGAATAAAGCTTATTTTAAATATATTAATATTCTTACCTCTCCTATTAAAAAATCTAACACAATGAATTGAATAACCTATCTGACCCGGGTTGTGACCCGAGTCAAGGTTGTGGTTTGACCCGGATCACTATTTTTTGACTCGGGTAAGACCTCTATAACGACCTGAGTAAAAACTTTACTATTTATTAGTAAATTATTTCTAGTTAAATTGCGCAGCGTTTTTGCCTATTTTGAATTCTGACCGGGTCAGAGCAATTTTCGACCCGTGACCCGCCGACTCAAAGCTCTAATCGCAACATGCATTGTATTATTTGAACTACGCCGGCCACTAATTCAGGCCGGAAGTGATATTGGATATTTATTGAAATTTGGCAGAATACATGATAGTAAGTTAAGTGATTGACCGAGATGGCCAGAACGGCGAGACATCCCGCGAATAAGCAATCGTAATTGCACTGGGAGTCGCCGTAGAATTAGCCGGTGGGGCCTGTCGAAGCAAGCCGGCTGTGAGTGATGGAACGACGCGTGACGGAATGATGGAATCACGTGTTCCCTTGAGGTTAGGTTTTTGGGTGGGTAGGGTGGGTGGCGAGAACCTTCGCTTCGGCCCAGGCTCTCTTTGTTCGTTATTTATACTTACCTGCAGCGCTCGACTCTTTACGCCCAACATATGAAATTTCTCATTGTCGTCCTCATTGTTCTGATATTCCCACGCCTGATTCCTTCTTTGGCCGTTAGCCCCTTATTCTCACGCTTTGATTTTAACCTGTGATGGCTGTGGCTATGTCGTCATGTGGCTTGCTCTTCTTTTGATCACGTGATTTTCCATTATTATTTTTACTACAGTAATATAAACTAAAACCTCGACTATATGTATATTAGTAAGTTTTGGTACAAATTATTTATGACTAGGGATGTAAAAATTCTGTGAATTTTTGTAGGTTTTGGTAAATTAGTTTTATATAATTATATAATTTGTAATTTTGGATAAGTTCTGGTAAATTAGTTTTTTTTGGAATTTGGAATTTTGATTATTATATTAGTATTTGTGATCAAATTTTTAGTAATAGAATAGTTATAATTCTGATCATTTAAAAATATTATGCAATACAATAATGCTAACTGAATTTTAAACCAAGTATTTTATATATAGTATAAATTATATAAAATCTGATTTATTAAAATTTATATAAATTATATTTAAAACAAAATATTGGGTGTCAAGTAAGTTTTATAACAAAATTTTTTTTACAGTTACAAGTCACTCTCGTTATAGTGAACTCTCGATATAGTGAAGATTGGCTATAGTGAAAAATTTTTTAGAACAGAATTATTATTACTATAAAAAAGGCTCTCGATATAGTGAATCTCTCAATATAGTGAAGAAATTTTACAGCCCGAGGACTTCACTATAACAAGAGTGACTTGTAATAGAACTCACAACTATAATTAAAAATAAATTAACTTTAACCACCAACTTTATTTTATTTTAATCGTTGATATGTAATTATTAATTTAGTTTATAACAGCTTTTTATAGCAAATTATAATAGAATTTGCCACTGTAATTGCAATACAAATAATCTTAACTACATACTATTATAATAGCAAGTTTTATAACAAAATTGTTTATAGTAAGTCATAATAATATAGAATTTTTAATATACTTCTAATACAAGCTTTGTATCATAACAGCAAGTTTTGTCAAAAAAATTGTTGGCAATAAATTATAATAGAATTTTTACTTAACTTTAATCATATACTTATATTATTGTAATAGACTGTAAATTTTTGTAATAAAAATAAGTTATAAGAGATATACTAATATATTATTACAATAGATAGTAAATTATAATATAAATTATAATTAATATAATCAAACAGAAATTACTACAAACTAAATTATAGTTAGCTAATACAGTAATAGTTAGTGTTGATATTGGAATAAAATTATAATTATAATTGAATAATAATATTGTTAATACCAATTTGTTTATTAAGTTTTTTTTTTGATTACTAAAAATTCTTTATTCTATAATTTTTGTAAATATTATTAGATAGTTAATTAATATATATTACTAGAAATTACTCTATATCTATATTTAAAACATAAGAATAGGTGTGATGTATAATAATTTATTCAACATTTTAATTATAATAATACAATATTATCTACTACAATAAGCAGTAACAAATAAAAAAAAAATATACTAATTTGCTATAAACTACTCTATACTTAACTCAGTTCAAAATACAAAAAATTAATTATATTTTGTATAGTTTACTGCATTGTATTGCTAATAGAATATTTTATAAATAACACACTTTGTTAACAAATTCTTAATATAATGTATTTTAAATAGCAATTTTTTTTATTTTACTGTATTACACTGGCCATTATATGTTTTGCATTACATTATTTTTTATAATAAGACATAGTAAAAATTGAAAATTTTGCTCTATATAAAAATTTATTATAAAAAATTTTTCTAAAATTTTTTTTTTGTACTATTGTGGTCTTCAAAAATTATTTTTTTAAACTTTTTAAAATCTCTTAGAAATTGGTCTGATCAAGAAAATAAATTTTAAGTACTACTTATAAATAATTTTTGAAAACACAATCAATGAATTTTATAATAGTACAAATAAAAATATTTGGAAAAATTTTTTATAATAAATTTTTATATAGAGCGAAAATTTCAATTTTTACAGTCGTCCCTCATTTATATCAACCCATTTGGATTAGAAAATTATATTGATATATATGAGAGTTGAAACTAAGGAATATTTTTTATATTGCTTAAGCATATTTGTTCTTAATAAAAGGTTGATATTAAACGAGAGGTTGATATTAACGGGGTTGATATTAACGAGGGTCGACTGTACTATGTTTTATTATAAAATATGATCATGTGATGCAAAACATATGATGACCGATTTTTTACAGGGCTGTCCCCAAATTGGAGTGTCGGGTCTAGGTCGGCGTTTAGCCCTAGTTGTTAGCAGATTCTATAGCAAAATTATCAGATGGCATTTTTTACTTAATGAAAGGCATTAGTAAAATTTTTTATAATCTTGGGGCAAAATTGATCAATTCCGATCCAGCCGACCATGATTCCGATGCACTCCGACGTATCCCGACCCAGAATTTTGGTGACCTCCCTGTATGAGTTATGATATTTTCAACAAACCATTTTGAGATATAATATATTTTAGCTAATCCTTTCTCTAACACTAATTATATTTCAAATTTACTGACAGTTTATTTTACTAGCTTTTTATTTATATAATATTTAGATTTAAAATACTTAGATATTTTTTGTCTAAAAAACTTGTCAAAAACTTCTTGTCAGAAAAAGAAATATCAAAATATATAGTTAACCCTCTCCTTTGTCCGGATATACAGTTTAGGTAGAGATATAACTAAAATAAAATTTAGTATATTTCTGCTAAATAGTGGAGATATATAACTTAGATTGAGATATAGCTTAATGGAGATATAACTGAGGTTTAACATATTAAGTTGAAAAAATGTGTTTTCAGAATATTTGTTTGAAAATGTCCTGTCAGAAATATGGTTTGTTAGGAAAAGGAATGAGAAACATGTAATGTTGGAGAAGCGTCTTGTCAAGAAAATGTGCTGTATGTGATATATTCTTCGGGAATCGTATCATAATCAATGCAAACTGATGTTATTTTTGGTTTTATAGAACACCGATAGTTTATTATTTACCAGATTAGTAAATTAAAATATTATATACATAAGGGAAATATCATAAGTAACAGTCATCAGAAATTGAAAAATCGAATGTAGTAGAATCTAAAAAATTAAAAATTAAAAATGTTATCGATTGAAATCGAATATAATAATTAATAATACTAGGTTAATGCACAGCATTGTGTGTCCGAAGCGCAATAACAACTAAGATCTAATTTCATTTTTTGATGCGACACAAAACAAAACAATATGATGTATCAAAAAGGTAACTATTATACACATGCGGACAGACACCAAATACAGAGTTACATTTTTGATATTACTGTTATTGATATATCAAAAATGCAACTTTTGTATCACCTGACGTAAACATATAAATAAAGTCCTCCGCTACGCTCCGGACAATAATGTCACGGATGATCATGAAATTGGATGATGGTGAAATTTGAATCTATTTTATGTACGATTTTTAAAAATTTTTAGGGCCTTTTTTGTTAAATTTTTTTTTATAGTTGAATTAGGATTTAGGGTTAGGGTTATTAATAAAAGAGTATAGGTGGATTTTGGTAGGGTTTATATTTTCAAATTGAGACCCCCAAATTTCACCATCATCCGATTTCACGATCATCCGCGACATTTAGTATTACTAATCCATCTCCATCTTTTGCAGCACTATGATCTACAATTTTATACCATCTTGACAATTCATCGTAGATATAAGATGCAGTTGGTCTATTGAAAGGATTAGCATCCATACATTTATTTGCTAATTGAATATAGCAGTCAGGAGTGCCTTTAGCAAATTCAGGACGTAGCCCTTGACATATTTGAATAGCCAATGCTTCATCAAATTCAAAATCGTAATGAGGTGGTTTTCCCGTAGACATTTCAGTCATTATAACGCCAAAACTATAAATATCTGCTTCTATTGTATACGGTCGTTTATTTAACACTTCTGGAGCAACATAAGGTAAAACGCCGTAAACACCATCTTCTAAGTCAGATTCATCCTTCTTTCTAGACAAACCTAGATCTGCAATATAAGATTTTAGATCACCATTAATATATTGATTTGTAATATATTACCACTATGAAAATCTCCATGAACATATTCTGCTTCATGTACTTTTATTAAATTTTCCGATATATCAACGAGTTGCTTTAATTTATTTTTCCAATTAAGTTCTCTAAAGCTTGACGATAGGAATTGATGAAGGCTTCCTTTATTTGCATATTGAAAGACCATCAAATATTCATCATTAGTTATGTTTTGAGTTAACCCATACACCTCAAGATTACAACCTATCAATCTAAATTCTATATAATTTTTAAACTTGTTAAATGAATAAATTTGTAATGTTAATAGCTTATTTATATTAAATCGTAAATAAATCATTCTAACTTACTTCTCTCAAGAAATTCTTTTGTGTTCCAGGTAATGTCTTAAGTGCAACTATACATGAAGGTGTACGTGATTGCGTGTATTTCTCCTTTTTGCCTGAAACTATTCTTTTACCATCTAACCATGTTGCTGAAAACACTGAGCCAAATCCACCTTCACCGATCTTTTGAACGTTATCTAGTTTATTAAAAGGAATCCACTCGATTACACCTTCATAATCTGTGGCCTTAAGCTGAAATTCTTTAATGCAATCATCAACATCCTTATTTCCACTTGTCCATCCTAATGTTGTTTTCTGAGAGTCGCATGTTCTACACCATGATGGCGAGGTGTTATATCGGTCGCAATTTACGCATTCTCCGTTAACCGGCTGCCTTTCATAGTCAAAAACTAATAAATATTCGTTTGTTGCAGTATCTTGAGTTAACCCATATACTTTAAAGTTACTGTCCTTTGACTGCATGAAATCTTTAAACTTATAATTTATGAATGCACAATATTAATCAAGTAAATAATAATTTATGAATGCACGGTAAAAATATATAAAATAATTAAATTTAACTTACTTTACTTAAAACATCTAATGAATTTTGAGAATCATGTAATATTTTAAGCTCTACTTTACATGATATCGTACGTGACTGTTCGCACTCATCTATATATGAAATTGGGGTCTCTATCATTTTCTCGACAACCATTTCCCGAAAAATAAAATCCTTGACTGGAGCTAACCCTAACCCTAACCTAGTGCGGGCTAACTTGTCGGGATTTTGACATTGTCGGGAAGTGGTTGTCGGGAAAATAATAGGATTCGATGAAATTGACCGTGCACCGTCTAACCAAGTTGCCAAAAATCCTTCGCCAATCTTTTGTATGTCATCCAAATTATCAAAATGAATCCACTCGATTACCTCTTCATAAGACGTAGCTTTAAGTTGAAATTCTTTAATACAATTGTCGACATTCATGTTTCCACTTGTCCACCCTTGTATTGTTTTCTGAGGGTCGCATGTCTGACACCAAGCTTCAGAAGTATTATATCGGTTGCAACTTGCACATTTGCCATTCTTTATATCTCTCTTAGAACCAAATTCATCAAATACTAACATATACTTAGTTTTTGCAGTATCTTGTGTTAGTCCATATACTTTAAGTTCACTATTTTTTAATTGTACATGATCTACAAACTTATTAAATATGTTTATAAATAAATATGGATTAAAGAAATAAATTAAGTAATCATAATTATTTAAACATTTATCTTACTTCTTTTAACATTTCTAATAGATTTGTGACATAGTTAACGTTTTAAGTTCCACTTTATATGATGGTATACGTGACTGTTTATATTCACCATATTTATAATTTGCATATAGTATTCCATCTAACCAGATTGCCAAAAATCTATCACCATTCTTTTGAATTTTATCTAATCTATTAAAAGGAATCCATTCAATAACATCTTTACAAGAAGTGGCTTTAAGTTGAAATTCTTTGATGCAATTATCAACATCCTTATTTCCACTTGTCCACCCCCGTGTTATTTTTTGAGGGTCACATGTCTGGCGCCAAGCTCGAGATGTGTTATATCGGTTACAAATTGTACATTTTCCATTCTCTATATCTCTTTTAGAACCAAATTCGTCGAATAACAACATATATTTATTTGTTGCAGTATCTTGAGTTAGTCCATATACTTTAAGTTCACTATTCTTTAACTGCACATGATCTATAAACTTATTAAATATTATAAATAAATAAAGATTAAAGTAATGAACTGTAATATAATAAGCAAGAATAATACCGTATAGGCGCGTGATAACGCGCATCTGCGCGTTATTCGGAAAGCGCATGCGCGATAATTCAAATTATTATGTAAAACTTGGAAAAAAGTTATAACTACTAAAACTTATCTGTGTATATATGTGGGCGCATTACTTTGAGAAGCGCATGTGTGTTATTTTGAATCCAATATCTTTTGTTAAAAGAATTACAAATTTCAAAATAACGCTCATGTACGTTATTACGCACCTATAAGGTATTTTAAATATTTTACTTCTTTTAACATTTCCAATAAATTTTGTGATATATTTAATGTTTTAAGTTCCACTTTGTATTCCTGTGAACGTGACTGCGTGTATCTATATTCATTATCAAAATTATAAGTTACATATCGTATTCCATCTAACCAGGTTGCTAAAAATCTATCACCAATTATTTGAATATTAACCAATCTATTAAAAGGAATCCATTCGATTACACTATTATATTCAGTTGATTTAAGTTGAAATTCTTTAATACAATCATCTACATTTTTATTTCCACTTGTCCATCCTTGTGTTGTTTTCTGAGGATCACATGTCTGACACCAAGCAGAAGATGTATTATATCGGTTGCAATTTGCACATTTTCCATTATCTTCATCTCTTTAGAACCAAATTCATCAAATACCAACATATATTCATTTGTGGTTGTGTTCTGAGTTAATCCATATACATTTTCACCCTCTAATTGCATATGGCTTTTAAACTTACATAAGAAAACACATAATACATATTATAGAATTTAAGTATACGTGCTATTTATCAAATAAACCACTCATAATAAATAATATAATCTTACTTCTTTCAATAAATTTTGTGAAGCAGTCAATATTTTAAGCGTAATTATGCACGGCGGTGTACGTGACTGCTTACAACTATGTGTATATTCATCATTTACATTTACATATCGTACTCCATCTAACCAGATTGCCAAAAATCCATCACCATTCTTTTGAATAATATTTAGTTTACTAAAAGGAATCCACTCGATTACATTTTTATAAGATGTAGATTTTAGTTGAAATTCTTTGATGAAATTATCTATGTCCTCATTTCCGCTTTCCCATCCTTGTGTTGTCTTATAAGTGTCACATGTCTGACACCAAGCTTCAGATGTGTTATATCGATTGCAATTTGTACAAGTTCCATTTTTTATATCTCTTTTAGAACCAAATTCATCAAATACCAACATATACTCTCTTGTTATAGTGTTTTGAGTTAGTCCATATACTTTAAGTTCATTATTCTTTAATTGTACATATCATAGTCTACAAACTTATCAAATATGAATATATAAATATAAAATAGAGCTAGATATTTTATCATACCTCTTTTAACGTTTCTAATAAGTTTTGTGATTTGGTTAATATTTTAAGCTCCACTTTACATGATGGTATTCGTGACTGTGTACATTCAACTTTATAGAAACTTAAAGATCGTATTCCATCTAACCATGTTGCTAAAAATACATCACCAATTTTTTGAATATTATCTAATTTATTAAAAGGAATCCATTCAATTACATCTTCATAATATGTGGCTTTAAGTTGAAATTCTTTAATGCAATCATCGACATCCTTATTTTCACTTGTCCATTCTCGTGTTGTTTTCTGAGGGTCACATGTTTGGCACCAAGCTGGCGATGTGTTATATCGGTTGCAATTTGCACATTTTCCGTAAAATCTATCTCTTTTATAATCAAACACATCAGCCATAATTTTTAAAACTTAGAAAATTAGCGTTATTCACAGTTATTGTTGATTTTATCTTTGGATAAATAGTTACAATGGTGATTGATCACGTGATGTATTCCGGGAAAAGAAACGACTAAAGTTTTAATAAACCCGTTTTCCAAATCTAAACGTCTCTTTCAATAAGGTTGTCCGGAGTAGATTTTTGCAGTTGCTCTACGAACAATATTTTAGAATAACATTATATAACATCATATGTTTAGGGTGGTTGGCGCAAAGTAAGTGGCGTCGCCAATGGTATTTTAAAGTAGGGCGCGCCATGGCATGCCAATTTAGATGTGGTACAGGTATGGCGAGCCAATCATAATAAAACATATAACTATACTATATATTGTCATATATATAGCGATAGTATATTTATTGTCCGGAGCGTAGCGGAGGACTTTATATGTTTACGTAAGGTGATACAAAAGTTACATTTTTGATGCATCAATAATAATAAAATCAAAAATGTAATTTCTGTATTTGGTGTCTGTCCGCATGTGTATAATAGTTACATTTTTGGTGCATCATATTGTTTTGACTTGTGTAGCATCAAAAAATGAAATTAGATCTTAGTGCGCTTCGGACACACAATGCTGTGCATTAACCTAGTAAATATTAATAATTCACATGCATACCAATACATGCTATACTTTTAATTTATTCGAATGTTTCATTTCATTATTAAACATGATCAAACGTAATTTATTCGATTGTTTCACCTTATCATTAAAACAACTGAAGTATTAAACTTTTCGGTTTCAATTAATAATCACTTTTTATTTTATCTAGTCATGGCAAAGAACGGCTCAATATTATTTGGCCAAAGTCAACTAGTATAAAAAAAAATTCGATTTGTAATATCCTCAGGCTTGTCCATTATCTAAAAAAAAATTAATACTAGTTACGATATCAACTGAAATTACATAATTAATATTAATTACGTATGCGCAATAAGATTTGGCTGTGATTTGTATCTAGATTTTGTCGTAACTGTAATTATAACTTGATCTTAAAAAAAACTCGTTAAAAAGATTCTACCGCATCATATCAAATTCATGCATATTAAAAATTATAAATAGAAAGTCGAAATAAGTTTTTATAAATAGTTTAGCTCATCTAATCGATATAGCTAAGTTCAAGTAAAATGCAACTAAAAGCAATAATAATATGACAGGGTGAAACCCGCGCAGAGATAGTTACGTTATTGATGCAGATCACTATCTAAAAATAGGGATCGGCTAAAGGGTAGGGTATCTCATATGATCTGCAATATAGCAAATAACGGACATGCTGCATATTGTAGATCATTCGTGTAACTAATCTAAAAATAGTAATTTACTATTTATTAGCCAATCAAATTATTTTATGCCTACGAACGTATGAAGACTAAAAATCTTTGATTTTTTTATTTTATACAATCATACTCATATTATAATAAAAAATTTTATTTGCAATAAGTTTTAAATACTTGTTACAAACACTTGCGCACAAAAAATCCAATCTTCCAATAGTTTATATACTATATTTAATACGGTTCTAAATATTGTCTAATCTATAAATAGATCTCTTAATAAATACGAAAGGTTTCTAATAAACTTTCAAAAAATTCTTAATTACAAATAATTTTTATAATATCATTGAATGTAAACAAGTGACCGAAGTTATATCCTGTAAAAGTTAAAGAAAAAAACCGTTTGTTAAAAAAGTTTACTTGACATGCGCATTTTTGAAGCCACATGCGCAAAGTTAATACTATATTCTTTCTAAACAAACCTCTTTTTAAACAGTTCATTTAATGAAAAAACTGTTTACTAGCAAATACACAACCTTTAAACAACTGAAAAAACTTCGTTTTAACAATATTAGACCATGGGTTAAAATTCTTTAACAGTCACGAGTTTGCATAATCTTTTATAGGGGCTAAATCCGTGATCTGCATAAAATTACATATGTGTAACATCATATGAGATACCCTAGCCTAAAGCAGAGCGAGTTTTTACCCCTGCAAATATCATATGTGTAATTGTCACTTATGTCATCATAGATTTCTAATAATAATTTATTAATAACGTATTAACAACCAAATAAACTGTTATTTACTTTTTTCTTGCACTATTATTACAAAATAAATGTCTTGGGGCGTTATTTTAAAGAAAGAGTTAAGAATAGTTTTGACGAATATAAATAAGTTTATTTTTCATAATCGTCAAAGTTAGAACTTAATGGTGTCTTGAAATAATGCCCTATGTTATTTGCAACAATATGGAATAATATTGTTAGTTCTGGTAAGTAAAAACATCAGTTTCAATATATAAGATAAAGAACATTTCTCATAGTATGATATTGAAGTTTATATTTATATAAACAAAGTATTTTAATTTAATAGGTGATCTGACTTGGTCATTTGAATTTTTGATTTTCTTTTGTATTAAATTCCTTGGTAGCTTTCTTGTTAATAGTTTCTTAGTTTAAGATTGTTCAAAGTTTAATATCATGTCCTCTTTTTTCATGAAAACGAAAAAAAATTTTTTATAAAATGTTGTGTTGGCAGGTAATTTAGAAAGAAAATTCTTATATATGGTCTAAAAATCGCGTGCTATTATTTCAATCTACTATTACACAACGATTCTTATTTTATTTACAATAGTTTAGCAAGCAAAAAAAATTTTATTGCTTAATCTATTTAAAATAAGAAGTTCTAAATACCATAACAACTTATTTAATTGCTAATCCGGATAAGATCGGCACTATTTTTATATTAGAATTTGGGGGAAATTACTATGTTTTTTACTATATGCTGAAATCTGACGTCGGTCCAATGAAAAGTATTTTTTTTTATGTTAACAGTTCGTGGCAATTAATTGAAAGTTGTAGAGCTCACTGAGACACATCCAATGGTAGTTAGAGCATTCAATTCGACCCAGTGTACGCTGAGATATCGCCAAAAAACGATTGGCCGACTATATAAAATTCTATGTAAACAAACTAGAAATTTTATATAGTCAGCCAATCGTTTTTTAACGATATCTCAGCGTAAACTGGGCCGATTTGAATAATATAACCATCATTAGATGCGTCTCATTGTGCTCTACAACTTTCAATTAATTGACATGAACTGTTAACTTAATAAAAAAAATACTTTTAATTGGACCGACTTCAGATTTCTGCATATAATAAAAATTTATATTGTACTTATCCCCAAAATTTACTATTGTCCCAATATGGTAATAGTGCCGATCTTATTCGGATCATCAATTAATTTTATTTGAATCTTGTTTTAATAGGGATAAAATTTCATGAGCAATGGCAGGAGTGTTATTGACTAGAAGCAATTGGAATCTAAAGTTGTTAATAAAGTAACCTGCTGACTCTATTTTAATGGTATATTTTGGATTATTACTATTAAAATAGAGTCAATGAAATACTCTATTAACAACTCTACTGGAACTTTATTAAAAGAAAAATTAATAATAGTATGCAAGGACTTTTACTACTGTAAATTCTTACTAAATGATTAAAAAATACAAAGGTTAACAACACTGCTCTGAATAAAAGCACAGATCTTTTACAGGATCTTTAATTTTGAAACATTTATTTGATATTTAAATTCCGAATTTTAAGCTTATGGCCAATAGAAAATATTTATGGCATACAAAAAAAAATTCTAATAAGAATATGAATTGTGATAGTTATGAACATAAATATTGCATGTTATTTATTATAAAATATTAGAAATTCGTTGATTTTTTATTATTAAAAAATTGTTTTTTAATCTATTATATTTTTATTATATTACCATCTAAACTAATGCGAATAAATTAAATAAAGAGTATATAGAAACATAGTGAACGTTATAATAGATACATTACGACAAATTTATGAAATTAAGCTGAAATTTGGTCACCAAATCCAACTAAAGTTACCAAATTACATATTGATAAATCATTGCTAAAACGGAGAAGTTTTTTGGACCTTTGATCTGGGTTGATAACGTGTTTAACCATCTTTCACACATGCTAACCCATCCTTCCCACTTTTGACACATCTCATTAAATATAAAAATTTATTATAATAATGCACTCTTACTAGAGGATAATGCCAAAAATTGGTATTGTTTTATTAATTCAAATTTTGGAGTATTTATATAGGGTCTGTGCCTTGAAAATGACCTTATGGACTATGTAGATTTTATGATAAAAATTAAAATTTCTAGCCATCCAATAATCAAATTCAAATAATTTTTATTTTATTTTATAGAACTCGCTAAGCTCTACAAAATAATAAAAATTTATTTGAATTGGATTACTGGATAGCTAGAAATTTTAATTTTTATTCATAAAATCTACATAGTCCCGTAAGGTTATTTTCAAGGTACAGACCCCATATATTTGCCACAATGATCATACCTTAAATGCATTAACAAATATTAACTAAATTAATGCGAATAAAATAAGATTATCATCATATTAAATTAATATAGATAAAATAAGACAAAATAAATACTATATAATTTTAATATTTAAAATACGATTAATAGATTTTATACTTACTGTCCAAATTCAATGTGATTAAGATAAAATTAATAAGACTGCTACTGTATTTTCACAAAATAACAGGCATAGGTGTTATTTAGAAAATTGCACCTCTTTAAAATTGTATGCGAGGCTTCAAAATAATGCCCATGCACGTCTGCGCACCCCATATATACAGTATCTGTGATATAAGTATCGGTTTTCTCTTTGCACAGCTACTGGTACTTATATATTGCTATAGTTGTTATTTGAAAAAAACAGGTTTATTAAGAAATCAATCCATGTCTTAAAATAATGCCCATGTGCATACTCTAATTAATGCACATATACCCAAAATGCGCAGGTGGGCATTATTTCGTGAAAATGTGGTAAATACTATAAGTTTGAAATTATTTTATAGTCAGACCCTCTAAGTACACATTCTATATAAGTCCTTCCCACATATTGGCGAATGTGCAGAATTGGTCCTGGATTGATCCTAAATTGTGACCTCTGTAATACTCCAAATTTTAGTTGCAAACAATTAACGTCAATAAATTAAGGGTAACAATTCAATATATATTATATTGCATGTAATTGTATCTATTTACCTCTTAAATTATCTTGGAGTATTACAGAGGGTACAATTTAGGATCAATCCAGGACCAATTCTGCAAATTCACCAACATGATATGTATTGCAATAAAGTTCTTTGTACTAAACCGAATTAAATAAAAGGTTATTGTAAATATTATAAACTTGATCTTCTTAAATAACAATTAATAAAGCATTTTCATATTTGCCAACTAAATACAAATTAAATAGTACAGTATAAACCTGAACATCTTGTCTTAAATGCATTGATCTATGAATATTATGAGCCTTAATATCTTAGTACTATCTTAGTTATACCGATTAATAGTTTTACTTACTAGAAATATATACCTGTTTTAAATACACTAATCAACAAAGATCTTATACTTACTGATTAAGACGAAATTAAATAAAAGATATAATAAACTTATAAACCTGAACGTCTTATTTTTAAATAACATTAAATGAAATATTTTAATATTTACCAACTAAATTAAGGGTGTTCTCAAGTATCTCGCTCAATGTGATTTGCTAGTTATAGAGATCATGTACATTTTAATTGAAGTAAGCCTTATGGTAATTTTGTCAAGTCCATTTTGCGAAATGCGGATATTAAATTTTAGCCAATCAACGCAACTCTATGATAAAAAAATGGTCTCTGACCATCTTTTTTTTGATCGCAATAATGAACTCGTTTGACCAAATAATTTAATTTCCGCTAATTAAAAATTGTGCTCCAACCTATTAATTTAGGTGCTTGAGAATGCCCTAAATATGGTGGACGGTACAGACTTGAATATCTTGTCTTAAAATGCACTAATTAATAAAATTCTTTATATTTACCAACTAGATAATATGAAAAATAAAAATTAAGTAAAGGTTAATACATGTTATGAACTTATTTTAATACACAGATTAAGAAAAGTTCTTAAATATTACTAACTAAATTAATGCATAAGAAATTATTTGGTTAAATTAAGAAAAGTAAGATGGAATTAGGTAAAAATATAAGATAAAATACTATGGTAAATAAAAATAAAATTAATAAGATATTGTAAATGCTCTAAGCTTAAATACACGATTAATAAAATATATACTTATTGATTAAATTAATGCAGTAAAGCATGATAAGAAACATAGTAAGTGTTATGAACTTGAATATATAAATTAGACACAGATTAATAAAGATCTTTAATGCTTACCGACTAAATTAACATGAAAAGATAGAATGAAATAAAAAGATATGGTAAATACTATAAACTATCATATATTAGTATATTGCCAGACTAGAAAGGATCGTTGTACTTACTAACTTAAATAATGCCAATAAGATAGGATATAGTTAATATAGTTAATGATGGGGAAACCCTACATTTTATAACATTAATGCATAAATACAGCATTTTCATTCTTCTAGAATGGTTATTAGTTTATAATATAATTAAATCTTTTTTAACTTTCTTTCCATCTCCCCTAAAATCACCTTTCTCATCTCCTACGCATTAATGTGTTTTCTTTACCATTGTGGTGAGCTTCCAAAAATTTCAACAGCTCATCGGATTCTCTAATGATTGATAGAAATGATCTCATGTTTTTTTGAACTGCCTATTCTTTGTTATGAATAAAATTTCTAAGTTCAATAAATTGCGATTTTTGAGCATAATTTTGTGCTTGAAAATAAATTAGATCAGTATCCCAGTATAAATTACTATCAGGATTCGTAAATGTTGAACAAATTGGTGATATAGTGGGTGTGGCTTTGATTTTTGACATATGATTGAGAAATCATGTGTAGATATAGTGCAAGGAGGACCCCGAACAATACATATAAAGGTTACATTAGCTTTAATATAAACTTTTTAAAATTTTTATCCACTTTTTATTAGAGCTAATTAACCATATTTTACATATAAGCTTTAATATTTAATAAATTTTAACCAATTATTAAATATAACAATACTTTTTTTTAAAAAAATTTTTCAAAAAAAAATTTTTTTAAAAAAAATTTTTCAAAAAAAAATTTTTTTAAAAAAAAATTTTTCTCAAAAAATTTTTCTCAAAAAAAAATTTTTTTTAAAAAAAAGATTTTTTAAAAAATTTTTTCTTTATCCAAATTTTAAATACAACCTATTTAAAACTTATTAATTTTATCCACTTTTACTAATATAACATTAAAAGCTTTTATCCACTTTTAAATGTAATCTTTTGACCAATATCCACTTTTCAAATGTAATATTTTTGTAAAAAAGTAACCTTTTTAGCCAAAATTTCAATGTAACCTCTATATATATTGTTCGGGGTCCTGTACAAGGGTAAGTAGTACAATCGTTTATTTAAAATTGCTTTACACTTACCAAATAAAATATAATAAAACATTGAAGTAAAAGTCTGTCTAGACATGGGTAAATAAGTTCAAAAAAAAAATGCCAGCGTATATTGTAAACAGAGTTAAACTTTCTAAGCAGATACCAATTTGATTTATTTATAATAAACGAATATCAAAATTATATAAGAGTATATTGCAATCTAATTACTCTGTAACTCTATACATAAAATTTTTAATTTGCTCTAAGAATTGAATTTAAAAAACCTTCTAGGCTAGCAACAAAAGCCTCTGCTTCTTCAGCACCATTTCTTTTCTCAATATTCCAATATTTTGCCACGCAGCCTTTCTGTAAGTTCATTTATTGCAAGTCGTCTATTTTCTGCTTTTTTTTCATCCTTACTTCGTCCTAGTATCTCTATAGTAACTAATTCAAAATGTTCATAAACTTCAAAGCCACTTTCCTCAAATATTCCTTGAAACATTCCCCAAGCTTCAGCAGTTAATAATCAGTTAGAGCCATAGATATGCTCATGGAATATATGTTTACAAGGTAAAATATACTGATTACAGAACAGGCAATTACAATCTAGGGAAGTAAGTCCTGGTGCACCTTTACCTTTTGCTAACCGATCCATCACTGCGGAGGCTTCTTTTACAAGCAATGATTGCATAGAATAAGGAAATTTTTGTATTTCTTTAACAATTTCGTCCTCAATACCATATATTGATACTTTTTTGTACGAAAACTAAAAGCAACACCTTCAGCATCTATTTGCTTTTTATGATCAAGATCAATAACTTTATGTGCAGCGCCAATTAATCCATGTAAGTGAGATGTAGTCCTTTTTAACTCACTATAGAAAGACTCTAACGCATTAGTAGATGTAACTTGGAGTAGGAGCGGAGAATGCTGTCTGGCCCAAAATGCCCACTGGTGAGAATTTTTCTTATAATTTTGCTGAATATATTTGCGGATAGCTGGAACTGGACAATTATTAATAGCTTCTTGAAGAAGCTGCTTACATCCTATTCTTGTTTTTTTATGCATAGCTGCAATCATGATATTCCGGGTTTTGTCTTCATAAATTTTTGAAACCCATGTACGCATTACATAAACTGAGCAAAATAAAATTTTGCATTCTTCTTCACTAGCATTAATACTAGGGAAAGCCTGTGCAATACTATTGGCTTCAGTACTACTTTGATCAATTAGAATATATCGTGGTGCCCAACGACATTTAGTTTGAATTAATTTTAGTGCTTTGAAAATAGTTGCACTATCCTCAACACTTACAAAAAAATGGGAACCACTTTCCCAACATCCACAATTATCACGTATATATAATATAAAAAGCCTCCAGCCATGCTTGTTGGTATTGTGAGTGGAATCCATCAATGTAAGCCAACTGTGACGATGGAGTTTTTCCATTTGTCTAGGATGCATAAAAATTATGCCTTCTGTACGTTTGTTTTTCTATCTGCAGACTGCTGAGAAACATGATAATGTTCTGCATATACTTTTGGTCTTTTAAATATAATAAAGTTTCAGATATATCTTTTCCTAACTTTATACTTCCTATTAAATGAGTGCTCAAAGATCCCTGAAGCTTATATCTAATGTTTGCAACCTCTTTTCGTCTTAAGTATTCAACACTATCACCTAATCCTAGCTCACTTTTTCCATACTCTACAACTGCGCTAGTGATTGCTACAGGACTATAATTCTTTACAGCTTCACTTGCTACTAATGTTTGAATAGTATCTGAACATTTAAGCATATCACTGTCTTTTAATGTATGTGTATGATCTGGAGAATTGTTGAATCGTTCAATCCGAATCATTTTGGTAGATGCAGGCCAAGTAATTTTAATTTTGGACTCACAAAAACCAGCTGGCCGAATATTTGATTTTCTTCATTTATTATATGGGACATCTTCTTGTCGTGTATTTGAATCTCGATGTTTCATAAGTCAGCAAATATAAATCCTCCAAAAATTACCATTTTGAAGCTTATTTGAACTAAACTAAGTCCATACATTTGTGACCAAAGGCCAAAAATAATCAAACTCTTCTTCGGTCAATTCAAAAGGATCCGTTATATTAAAAAAAAGGGAACGCTTGGTTGTTATACTACTTGAATCTGAAGCACATATTGAGGTGATAGAGATTTCGTTTTCTTTGATCATAACAAAAAATTATATGGCTTAAAAATAATAAAGAAAAACTTATATAAAAAAAACTCGCAAAAAAACTTAAAAAAAAATAAAAATCCTTCTCTTTTCTTACTTTTGTCAAATCTTAATCAACGTTATTCGCTTTTATAAAAAAAAAACACTTCGAATCATAACAAAATTTTACATATACTATTCATATAAATATAACGTTTCACAGTCACATGTATAAATATCTCTTGTGACAATTATGAATGTGATATTTGCAGGGGTAAAAACTTACTCCGCTTTAGCCGATCCCTAAAAATAGTAACTAACCTATTACTAACCCTAACTAAGCAAGATCTGCATCAACAACATATCTCTGTGCAGGTTTCACACTTTCTTATAATAATAATGAAAAGTAGGTAGGAATAATTATTTCTTTAGGGTTAGCCTGCCTTTTTAATACTTGTGACAGATCATAATAAAATCAGATTAAAATAAAATATGTATAATATAAAAAAATTGACAAGTTAGCGAAAAATAAAATTTTATAGGACGCATTTTTTATGATTAGAGGTTAGAGCAGAGTTTATATTAAACAAGTATAAGTAGGTTTTAGAGGATTAAATAGAATCCCACTTTTTATTTTAATCCAATTTCATTATGACCCGCGCAATACTTTACATAATTATATCCTAACAAATTTGGGTACTTTAGTATTTTCCTAAAGATTTATCCGTTTTATCGAAATAATAAGATATAAATTTATTTTTAAACCCTTTTTATAATCAAGCTCTTTGTATTAATAATATTGATATTTGATACTTCGTCATTTTAAATGTTAAAAATATTATATAAAGGCATTTAACGAGTTGTTATTTTATTTTATAAACATAAATTATCAAATAAAATTTTAAAACAGTAATTATAAATCAAACCAGTAGTGTTAAACAAGTGTTATACGGTGTAATGTGAAGATCAATATCAAAAAAATAAACAAAAAAAATAAACAAAAGTTAAAGTTAATAAATGTTAAGTTAGAGTTAATAGTTAGGGTTATGGTGAGGCATAGTATATAGTAAAATTTCACAGAGAGTTTTTTTTTAAAAAAAAAAGATAGTTTTATAAATAAAATTTTGAGTTAGAAGGTATTTTTTTAAAAAAATAGCAAAACAACAAAATTTTATATTACACCTGATCTTTATATTACACTGCATTTAAAAAATTTGATTGGTAAAAATCATTATAGTATTGAGCATCAGTGGTGTAATTTAGTAAAACCATTTTAAAATAACCAATATTATGGATTCTGAAGATGATTTATTTGATACAATTAGTGAAACTATAGAATCTGATGAGGTTGCAACTTCATCAAGTATTATTGATATACAAAATGATTCAGAGGATGAGTTTATAGCTCCATCTAATAATTTTGGTATACATTGGACAGGCTTTTTACATTCTAAACAAGTAAAGAATACTAAATCACATCGATATAATGCAAAGTGTTTACACTATAACAAGATATTTAAGGCATGAAAAGAAACTATGATTAATTATATAATAAATGCATATCAAAAAATATTAGCAAAAAAAAAGCTTCTTATATACATAAAATTAAAAAAAATCTAAATATGATTGAGTCTTATCCAAACAAAGATACTGATGTCTTCAAAAAAATGTAGAGTTGATTTAACAGATTTTTTTAATACTGTATATTCCCGAAAATAAGCAACCCCCTAAAATAAGCAACCCCCTGTTTTTTTTCAAAAATCTCAAAAAACGCGTTAGCAGTTGCTACATATAAAATTTTTTTTTACTAAGTAAACTTCAAAAAATCGATTAAGTAAACTTGTTCAGCACATAAAAATACACTTACAATAAAAATTTGGTGTCATTTTGACAACTTTTTATTAGTACGTTTTTCAATTTTTTCAAAAAACTCAATATTTCAAAAATAAGCAATCCCTTGTTTTTTCATGTAATTTTTTGCCCAAAAAAGGTTGCTTATTTTCGGGAATATACAGTAAGCGATTTCACCTAAAAACTGATAAGCTTTATATATTACTATTAAAGTCATTAATTTATGGTAATATTCCATTCTGATTTGTTTAAAATCTGTATTTTGCTCTATTTTTAAAAAAAACTACATTCTAGTTATAATTTGCTATCAAAATTAGTGTAGAGTTTAGATCCAGGTTGTAGTAAACCGAGTTACCCGTGTCAAAACGGTTCACCTGGGTCAAGGTTTTACAACCCGGGTCAAAATCGGGTTTAAGATCATAGAAGGGCATTCATTTGATTGGTTAAGTTTTATAGGTATATCTATGATGTCCGTGATAATTTTACACTATATAATAAGTAGCTGCGCAATGTAGTTGCGCGAAACCAGGAACAGGGAAGTCAGTATGTTATGATGCCGGATAGTATGTGCAGATAGAATTATCTAATATATTTTTTCTAAATGCCCATTAGATTTTGTTTATATAACTATTGTAACCATCCGGATAGTTTATTGTAGTCAAATTTTGATTTGCAATCGGGTTAAGGCGTATATGTTCAGTGCCAATTTCATATTTTTATTTTATAAAATTAATATATGCAAATTATATGAAGTCACGAATTATTTGGATCCGAGTTAGAATATCACTTAATTTGTCTGATTATTTATGCAATCAATTTAAGAGTTAGTTTACGAAACAATGTAGAGAGGGCATCGATAAGGTATTAATTTTAAGGTTATCTAATGTGAGAACAATAATAATAGTTTTTAAGGGCAATGAGATGTTAGTAAAATTAACAAATGCAATATCAATAAATTATTTTGTAGTGATGAATAAGATTAATCCGAGTATAACGATAAGAGTAATGAGGTTTAATAACGTAACTTCGTCATAAAGGCTTTGAAAAATCAATTATGCTAAAATAATTGAGAAAAATAGAGCTATTTGCTCTAGACATCCGAAAGCCCACAAGACCTTCTTTACTATTAATTAAATATAAATAACCCGTCACTATCTAATTACTATTCTGATCATAAGATCTTAAAAATTAATTCTTATATGGTACCGCATATAGTTTTTATTGTTGCATAGTTGACCGAACACTCCAATTTTTCGCACGCACGGTAATTATTATTGGCATCACACTTTGATCTTGTGATCTGTTCACCCAATAATCCACAGTTTGAAGAGGTTCACTTTCTCTCGACTCCAGAACCCTTATATGCAACCCGTTTTTACCTGGGTTACCCGATTTCAAATTACACGGGTAACCCGGGTGACAATTTTGCATCCGGGTCTAACCTCTAGATTAGTGAAGCCACTAAAATTGATTTTTAAAAAAGGCCTATTTCGTCTTCATTAGAGAAAATTAAAATTTTTTATAAGGAAGAGCAAATAAAATTTATATAGATATGTTTCTAATTTTGTCTATTCAAAAATAGAATCAAATAATTTCGTCTTTCAAGTAAAATAGGTCAAAAACAATTTCGTTTTCAAATTTTAATTTCAGGTTTTAGAACCTGAAATGCTTTCATCTTTATATATAATCAAAATATACATTAATGTACAAAATAATGCAAGCTGAGTATGCAAGTATATTGTCAGAATAATTGATCATCTTGAAAAGCTCGATAATTTGACTCTTTCTCTTGATTGATGGACTAATGTATCAGGAAGTTCGGTATATTCATGTTTCTTAAAAATTTGATAATATTAGTGAAGTTATTAATATAGAAGACTTTTCTATTAGTCAATATATGGCAAATAATTTGTTAATAGCTCTTGAAGCTTCATTGAAAAATATTAGTATGGATTTTGACAAGATTATTGCACTAGTTACAGATAGTCCTTTAGTTATGATACAACTTTAAAAAAATGTTTTAGAAAATATCTGCATGTAATTGGCATTTGATATTGTTGCACATTTTTAATCTAATTTCAAAAGGAATTTTATCTTATCAGCTTATAAAAAGTTAATTAAAAAAATTTAATGCTAGTAAATTTTTTTAAAAACTCAACTTATTGGAATACAAACCTAAAACAATGGGCTATAGATAATAAAATTAGCCATAATTTACAAACCTATTGTGAAACCCATTAGTATTCTTTTACAAAAGTTTGTCTTTCTGTTCAAAATTATAAGAAAGGTTTTAAAGCTTGTCTTGAATTTAACAATTGATTTTCTAATGAATGCAAAACAAATTCCAAACTTATTAAGTAACTATTTTAATATTCAATTACCTTTTAACTCAATTAGAACAGTGTCATTAATCACCTGATTATTTTTTATCAGAGGCCTACTCCCTCTCTCTTTCTTAACACAGGTCAAAATCCAATATATCGGGTACCTATCGGGTACCATATTACTATAATTGAAAAATATATAAAATACTACATATCGGTGACCTATCATACATATATTGTATAGTTTGAATATATCAGATACCCGATTTGTATATGTAATAAAAATAATTTTTAAATCTATATATATTATAATTCTAAATCATTGTTTACAATGCATATATTCTATATATTCAAAAAAATTTATCCTTAAAAATTAATTTTTACTATTTAAAATTTTTTTTAATTTGAAATATATCGGGTACCCGATAAATACAGTATTAACTAGCGATAGATAACGGATTGCATCTATAGCGCATATATGCAATGGTGGGAATAAAAGTAAATTTTCGGTTATTCTTATAGTAAGACCGGAGTATTTATTTCCACCATATTTTATTCCTCCTGGTTTAGCGCGACTGCATTACGCAGCTACTATATACAACAATATATTATTATTATTATTTTTAAATTTATTTAATCGTTTAATTTTTTATTTTAATTGTTTTTTAATTTTTTTTAATTTTTAAATTTTTATATAGTGTTACATTTGTTTTTTTTTATTCCAACTTATCTCTTAATCTGCCTTTGCTATCATAATGATAATGGAAATCCTTCTTTTGTTCTTGGTAATTTTTCATTAGATAATTTTTTTTTTTTTTTT